>JADRCC010531688.1:0-10292 GCA_019843855.1 Hylomyscus alleni
GGCTCTGCCCTGGCTTCAAATCCATATGTCATCTGCTGTCTGGGGTTAGGAGAGGAGAGTGGTCTGCAGATCCTGTGTGCTAGAATGATCCCCAGCCTGCTAGACAAAAAAAAAAATCAGTGGGTTGTGGGATGGCCAGTGATCTACATTGTAGGAAGTCTCCCAGGCGCCATTCCTGATCCAAACACTTAAGATTCCCTATGCTATAGTAGAGCCATATGCACTCTGTTGAGACCATGCATGATCTCAGTACCTTTTCTAGTAATTTTTCCATAACTAAATATAGGCTTCTCTCTACTCCAAGTCTGTGATGAGGTGATGTTGCTTGCATATATGCACACAAGCACATCTCTCACTAATCACTTTCCCATAGTCTCATGGGTTAATTTCCCAACATATCCAATATTCTTTTAGCCTGGTAGAGGAATTTTAAGGGGACACGTCTGCTGTGGTATGTTGTCATGCAGAGGGACAGACCATGTTCTGCTAAAGTTCTGGAGGAAAGAACCAGAAGTGGATGCTGCTGAAAGAGTCCCACACACACTTCACTGTGTCTGCACAAGAACTATATGTTTACTTAGAGGCCCAGTAGATGCTGACCTCAAGCTGTTCTGAAAAAAAGCAGAGATACTTGTCTGTGTGGTGGTGAATGTTCAAGGATGCCTAACAGTGAGGCAGCCAAACCTTTCCAGGAGAAGGACCCCTGTGCCTTACTGGTGTCAGGGACAAGTAGATAGGTGTCTCAGATCACTGAGTACTAGAAAACATATAATTTGGATCTTGTGGGTCCAGAAATGGTCAGCTTACCTGAGCATGTAAGCTTTGGGTAGTATAAAAATGATGACTTAGGAAAAATAAATAAAATAAAACAACAACAACAATAAAAAGGCCAAGCAGTGGTAGAGCACACCTTTAATCCTAGCACTTGGGAGGCAGAGGCAGGCAGATTTCTGAGTTTGAGGCCAGCCTGGTCTGTCTGTAGAGTGAGTTCCAGGACAGCCAGGGCTACACAGAGAAACCTTGTCTTGAAAAAAACAAAAAAACAAAAACAAACAAACAAACAAACAAAGATAACTTAGGCATTGCCTGCAACCAGTAGCTGTACATTACAGCAACCATTAGCTATAAACTATATACAGGTAAGGGTACATGTTTTGTTGTGATTTTTCTCCCATTCCATATCAGACCAGCATCCAGCTTGTTACTGTTATTGACTCAAATACTGAGAAGTTAAGACTTCTAGAGTATTAGTAGGTGTCATTGTTGCCAATGTAGAAAGAAGTTTTATGGGGGTTTAGCGCACCTTATAAGCTTTCTCTCCTTGGGATACTCACTGTTCCACAGGGTCTGGCCCCTAAAGTTGAGTACAGTGCACCCCCCCCCCCCCCCCGGACGTCAGTGCCTGTCACCTAACTGGGCCTGTTTGGTCGTTGTAGTGCAGGCAACCTGGATGGCCTACGATATGGTGGTCATGCGCACTAACCCCACACTAGCAGAGTCCATGCGCCGGCTAGAAGATGCCTTCCTCAACTGCAAAGAAGAGATGGAGAAGAACTGGCAAGAGCTACTCACTGAGACCAAGCGCAAGCAGTGAGCCACCATCTGTCACCAGCCTGTGGGCTGAAGCCAGGGACATGGGTCCAGAAGCCCAGATTTGTAGCCGTGTGCATGGTACTTGTTTCTCAATAAACTTATTTTCAAGCAAGCCAAAGGACTCCTCTCTGTCTTGCACAATAGTTGACCCAACTTCATTTTGTAAACAAAAATGAAAAGTGTGTGAGGAGTGCTTTCAGTGAGCCAAACGCCTGTCCATATCAGTTGTACTCAGCACAGAAGAAAAGGAGACAAAACAGGGCTGGCAAGAGTATAGGTGCAGACACTTGTGGTCCGTCGAGATTGATAGCCCGAGTTCAGTCCCTAGTTCCACATAGAGGGTTCAGGAGAGAAGCAGTTCACAAAGTCATTCTCTGATCTCTGCACTCCCACCATGACACATGCATTCCCCCTCACAATAATCATAAATGATTTCTTTTTTAAATATTTTATTATTTCATGTGTATGGGTGTTTCACCTGAATGTATGTCCGTGCACCACATGCATGCAGTGCCCACGGAGACCAGAAGAGGGTGTAAGATGCCCTGGGACTGGAGTTACCAACACTTGTGAGCCGCTGTGGATTCTAGCAATCACACCTAGGCCATCTGGAAGAACAACCAGTTCTCTAAAACACAGCCCCTAAATTGCTGCTTTTTTTTTTTAAAGGAAACAAAATGGCCCACTTGAGATAAATCAGGTTGAAGGTCAGGACAAGCAACAGCACTCAGATTTATTTACCTGCCTAATGCGGGCGTTCTGTGGATGGAAGGATGTCACTTTGACTGTCCCAGGTACCAAGCCAGATGGCCATTGGTGATCCTGTTCCCATGGATCTCCTGAATGGCAGGTGTCCAGACAGGGTTAAATGCCTTGTCTTGGTTCACACCAGTAACAAAAAACTACAACTAGAGTAAAACACGAGGCTCATCTAGAGGAGAGCTTGTAAGAGCCATGTGGGAGAAAGCTTAAGGGAGACTCAAAGGTGCCAAGTGGTCCTGGGCCAGTCAGGGCTGGGATTGTGGGCTGTAGAGTGATTATCCAGTCAGGAGATAGGATATTCAAGTGGCATTCAGACCCAGGAGGAGAGAGTCAAGCCTGACTCCCAGATGGCCTCAGGATAGCAAAAATCCCGGAATGAGGACATTTCCTGAGGAGCTCTTTGCTGCTTCTTCTATCTTGAGGGAATGTAGGAAGTTGAAATATGTTTCTAGTGAGTACCAAAGGATCCCACAGGCAGAAGTGGTTTTGATAAAACTAAAACATCCTAAGTGGGTGAGGGCCTGGGCCAAAACAAGCAAGGTGTAGTGGGACCCAAGAGGGATTGGGGAAGCCGGGGGTCCAAGAGGAGAGAAATAGAAGGGATCTCACTTCAAACATAACTAACAGTCCTTAACCTGACGGGGAAAGCTTTGGGCACAAGAACAGGAAGTTCTGACCGTAGGCTTCTCCCCACACCCCAGGTCACTCAGACCCACCCAGAGCAGGGTGTCCCTACAGAGCAGCCGCACAGTTCTGGTTATATCCCAGCACTCAGATTGTGGTCTGCAACCAGGTCTTAGGGGGCAGAGTCAGAGTGAATGGATAGAGGACCCCCTTACTTCCCAGTGGGAAGGGCTGCAGCTCCTTGGCCTGAAACAGGGCAGTCCCCTCTGAGACTGTGAAGGTAGCCGTGACCTGGTGGTTGAGACAGTAAATGGTGTTGCCCAATACTGTGCAGTGGAGCGGGGCGGGGTCAGGCAGTGGCAGGGAGGCTGCCCGGCTCCAGGAGCCTGTCACTGTGTTGTAGCGCATCACCGCGGCACCTACACCCCGCAACAAGTCAAACCGGTATAGGAAGCCCCCTAGTGCCACCATATCACTGGAGCGACGGTGGCTGGCGCTGTAGGGACACTCATCCCATGAGTCTTTGACAGGGCTGTACCTGAGCAGGCGGTAAAAGAGATGGCCCCCTGTGACATAGATTTCTCCTCGGCAGACCACAGCCTCGTGGGCCACAGGGAAGGTGCCCTCAGGGAGGGATGCTCTCAAGGTCCAGGTATCTGTGCGTGGGTCATAGCGCTCCATGCTGTATAGGCATTCCCCACCAATGGCGTAAAGCATCCCATCCAGAGCCACCAGCTTGAGCTGGGCCCGGGCTTGCTGCATGGGCCGAACCTGGCTCCAAATGTTGGTCAGAGGGTTGTAGCAGAATACCTTGTTGGAGCAGACAGCCTTGGCACCAGAACCCCTGATGCCGCCTGCCAGAAACAGATAGTTATGCATAGTGCAGAGGCCACAGCCCCGAAGGGGGACCTCCTCTGGTACTTGAGTCAGGGGCCGCCACACATTCTCTTGTGGGTTGAACACATGGAGGTATGTGTGGAGATGCAAATGCTCAGAACTGGTGGTGGGACCTTCCTCGCTAGGAGGGTCCCTTGTGAGCCCTGAGCGGCTCACCTGATAAAGGCTGGGCAGCACAAGGACCCCCAGCACTGTCTGACCCTGGCAAGTCCGCAGGTTCAGGATGCGTTCCCTGTCAGCTCCACTCAGCTGCCGGTAGAGGTGTGGGTCTCCCAGAACGTGCAGTAAGTTGTTGCTCATCAAGACATAGGTCTCCTGGGCTAAGCCCAGCTCTCCATGCTGCTGGGCGAAGGCCAGAACCTCCAAGCAGCTCCCTAGATCTAGCTTTGGGGGCCATAGTGCCACGCCTGTGCTAGGCTTCAAGGTCTGTGAGCAGTACTTATGAGGCCCCTCCACCACTCCCCAACTCCCAGGCTTCTGCAGAAAAACCATAAGCTTTTGGGCCTCTTTCTGCTTCTCTGTGAGCACGTCCCTACTGTCTGTAGGTCTGGCTCCCTCCTTTAGCACCCGCCCCTGGGCCTGCTGGGGTTCCTCTTGGGTCAGTATGTGTTCAGAGCTCTGAGCTATGCTGCGTTTCCTTCTCCGCTGCCGAGGCTGAGGGATGGGCTGAGCATCCTGCCTCACAGAAGTAGCCGGTGCAGGACCCGGCTGTGCCAGAACAGGGACCTGTGGGGTGGCCGCAGGCTCTACAGCTGGGGGCAGCAAGTCTAGACTCTTCTGCTTGGTTTCATCTCCTCTAGGGTCCGGGGCGAGAGATGCATTAGCATCTAAATTCACTGGCTCTGTTTCACATGTAGTCTCAGCTAGGCTCCCTGAACCTGCTGGTGTGACTGAGACTGGTCTGTGTTTGTCTTGGAGGCTGGAGATGGCTCCTTCAGAGGAGGGCCCTGGCTGTGTATCTTCAGAGTATGTGGATGGGCCGAGACCTGCAGGACTCTGAGGATCTGCCCTTGGGGCACTGCCTTGGGCCTTTTCTTGCCTGGGGAAGGGGTGGCTTCTAAGAACCATAGTAATTAAATTGCCCCAGCTATTTGAGATTCGTCTTCCCGGGGAGCTCTTGGAGAGGCCCACACTAGATTCCGTAGACATAGGCCTTGGCTCACTGTCTACTGCGGGATCTTGGGCTGCAACTAGGCCAGAGGCTAGAGCTGGGGGTGACTTTGGGGACGGGGTTGCTGTTGAGATTGGGGTTAAGGCTGGGACTGGAGTTGAGGATGGGGTTGGGGGTGATGTTAGAGATGGAGTTGGTGTTGAGATTATGGTTAAGGCTGTAACTGGGGCTGGGCAGGGGGATAATGTTAGAGATGGGGTTCCTGTTGAAGTTGGGGTTGGGGCTGACGTTGGGGGTGATACTGAGGGAGGTGCTAGGATCGCTGCTGGAGCTGAAATTGAGGCTCCTGCTGAGGTTAAATTTGGGGTTGGAAAGGGGGCTGGCCCTGCTCTGAGACTGTCACCACCAGAAGGACCCTGGGTAACATCCAGGGGCAAATTGTTTAAAGGAGCAGAGGTAGAGACTGAGTGAAGGAACCCAGGGCTGGGACGCACTTCCACGGCAGAGGATGGAACCAGCTCAGCGTCCCCGGTCGGAGCAGAGGCTGGAAGGGTGTGGGAGGGAGTGTGGCTGAAGCCATGCGTGGCCTTCCTTGTATCCATGATAAGCCCAAGGCTCTGGTCTGTAGCTAGCCTGCCAGCTATGTGCTTATTTTCCTCGCCTTGACGCGACCCTCTCCCTTTCCCAGTGAGGTGGCCCTCTCCTAGTTTCTCCATCTTGCTCTGGCCAGCCACTTGGTCCACTGCACAAGCCTCAGAGTGCATGTCTTCTGGCAAGGCACCTTGGGAGAGGCTGACGTTGCTGGTGACAACAGCTTCCCTGCTCTCCTGGGGCCTGGCTTCTTCACTAGCCAGGATGCCCTGAGTCTCCCTAGGGGCGGGGGATCCAGTCTCCTTGCTCTCAGCACCTTTAGCCCCTGACCCTGCAGTGCTGGTAGGAGGGAGATGGAGGCTGCTTTTCCCACACACATCCTTGAAGGAGTCCACCTGGGGCCGATTATCCACAGCATCAGCTGGGCCCATCTCCTGAGGAGCCTTGAGCCCCTTGTCTGAGTGGTGTGATGAGGAATCTGCAAGGGGACTGCGGGTGAGGATGCCCTGGCCGGCCGGGCCTGCCATATCCACGGCATCCCACACACTCACCACAGTGCCCAGGCGGAGAGGATCCAGTTTTAGAGGACGGCAGGGTCTGTCTCCTGAGCTGGCACCAGGCCGCCGCCGCCGCCGAAAGCTGCCTAGGCCTCTCCCCAGAGGGCCAGGAGGGCCCCCAGGCAGGTGCCAGGGGCTGGTGTCCTGTTGCTCGGTGTGGACAGGGCCTTGCCCAGCTGTCCCCTTACCATAGGTTCCAGTTGCCTCCAGCTGCATCTCTGTTTTGCTGTCGAGACTTCGAGGGGTAAAGTGGATCATGATGGGGACAGGAATATCCTTTGCTTTGCGGTGGCCCAGGGAGGAAGTTCCTAGCCTGGCTGGCTCCTTTCTCTTCTTTCCCAGGGCTGTTGGGATGGTCCCTCTGCTGGCCACCACTCCAGGAGTCTTATACAGCAGCCGGACATCTGAAGCCATACTTCTGTCTATTGATGGCTCTGGGTCCTGGGTCCTAGCTGCAGCAGATCTCCTCTGGCCATCTCCAGGAGCCTCCGGTGTCTTCTGTCCCTTGCTCTGCCCCTCACTGGCATCATTGTCCTTGGACTTTGGGTGCAAGGCCTGCCTGACTCCTCCTGCCTGAGCAGGTTGCACGCCTGGAGCTGCGGGTGCTGATCCTCGTGTCTCCTGGTCCTCCCTGGAACCAAACCAGTGCAAAGCCAGTGCTAAGGTGGCTACCACTGCTAGTGCCAGCAAGGTGAGTACAGCGGCATCCCAGTCATCATCTCTGTCGTCACCATCCCAGCCCCAGAGGGGCCCACCAGCCTCTAGAGTGCCCAGGAGCATGGCGAGGACTGCAGATCCGCTGTGAAGAGCCCTGCTCTGCTTGGCAGCTATACGTGCCCCACACCCAGCCTGAGCGGTTGGGTGTACAGATGACATTGCAAGCAGCTCACCCAGGACAGCCTTGTTAAGGTGGACTGATTCTCCAGTCCCTCGAGGGATACCTGCCTGCATTCAGGCTTGCAGACTTGTCAGTAAACCCAGTTGGATGTATCAACAGAGCCTGTGGTTCGCAGCAGCTTGCCCTGTTGTCTGGGACCATCCCAGCTTCTACCCCTTCCTTGTTTGCTGAGGGTACTAGGGACAAATGGCGCTGCTCATGGATACTCTGCCAACTTCTCACCCCATTATCTTCTGCCCTAAAGACCCCCATACCTCTTAAGTTCACCCTACACAGGAGCACTGGCAAGGAAGGGTTACCACACAGGGAGATGTTATCTTGAGTCTTAGCAACATGATGCAGCCCTAATGAAATTACCAGAAACCGGAGAGGCCAATTCCACCATGGCCACCAGGGACAGGGGGTGGGGAGGGTTATTCTGGTGGGCTCTCAGGCTGAACACGAGAGCCCGGGATGAGGGTCATGTGAGTGACCGTCTGAGCGTGGTTGGGACAAGTACTGTTCTCATCCTCCTCCAACCAGCAGCTGCCAAGCATTGCTCCAAGAAAACTAGAGATAAAGTAGTTTTCAAGACAAGAGGGTAAAATAGAAGTGGGGAAGGCTGAAGAAAACCCAAATAGTGTACCTCCCTCTCTCCCTGTGGCCAGTCTTATTCCACCCCTAGACTAACCCCTAACACTGGAGCCCTCTGGCCTCTTTTCTCCCTCTTGGCCTGCTCAGGTACCACCCCAGCCAGTGTCCCTCTGAAAAGCTCAGGGCACAGCCTGCATCTCCTGTAGTCACTCATCAATATGTACCCAGATCCTTCAGTGACCCTGTCTGGCTCAGGGGTTCTACCAGACCAGTTCCAAGGGACCCCTCCACTCTCCTGCCTTTCCTGTCTGAACCAAACTGGCTCCCTCCCACCTCCTCACCCTTCCACTTCTCCCAGGCTGGCACGTGGACACGTGTGTTTGTTTGTTTGTTTTAGGGAGGGACCTTCTCTACCCCCTCATCCCAGAAATCCATATCAGGAGTGAGTCTTAACTTATTTACCAGGTAGGACCCTGACAAAAAAGAGACTGGAGTCCCCCAGAATAAAGGTAGCTCCCCCAAAAAGAAGTAGACCTTTTCTTCCTCTGAAACAACAGACCCAAGGACTCCTTTGACTCAGACATCAAGGGGGTGCCAAGAGTGTCCCTGGCACCTCGCCTGGGCCCTGCTGAGCCTCAAGTATCTCATCTGGCCTGGTCCCATCCGGCTTCCCACTGAACTATTAAGTGACAGTAAGAGGATGGGGTGAGCCCCACATCTTAAGGTGGACTTTGACTGCACAGGACTTCCTTGTCTCTAGTCTCTGTCCCGGTCTCGGGCTCTGTCTGCTTTTGCCTTTAAGTTTGGAGACCCAGGATCAGCAACAGATGTAGTGGACACTTCCCCTGTAGCTCTTTATGGGCTGGTGAGTGCCTTGTTAGCTGCGCACAGCTTCTGAAGATCCGGAACAGTTAGAGAGAGGAGGGTCACAGGGAGCCTCAGAGGGGGGCATGATTGCAGGAATCAATCGACACAAACCCACAAGGAATAGGTCAGAAGATGACCTGGGTATGCTCAGCACTGTCAAAAGGAAGCATTTGCCTTTGCCAGAGTCAGACAGAGGGCAAAACTTCATTATGTCTATCTAGAGCAGTGGTTCTCAGTCTGCCTAAGGCTGGGACACTTTACTATAGTTCTTCATGGTGTGGTGACCCCCCCCCCCGCCCAACCATAAAATTATTCTCATTGCTCCTCATAGGATTGGAGCTTTGGCCTAGGCCTTGGAGATGAGTCCAGGTGGCTTCTGTGAGCCAGGCTTTAGGCCACTCAGCCGCTCCAATGATTGTGACATCTGCTCCTTGTATTTACAAGGCCAGAAAAGATTTTACCATTTAATGTTAAAATCAAAGTGGGCTTATCCTTGGGTATAGCCTGTAGCCATTTGGGGGTTTAACTCTTTTTAGGGGCTTACGTGAATTTGACTGAAAGGGTAAAAGAAGCAATTGGGCCATTCTTTGACCAACATCAGTGCTAGTCAAGTCATCAGGGGAGGAGGCAAGAATAAGAATCTCCCCTTGAGCCGGGCGGTGGTGGCGCACACCTGTAATCCCAGCACTTGGGAGGCAGAGGCAGGTGGATTTCTGAGTTCAAGGCCAGCCTGGCCTACAGAGTAACCTCCAGGATAGCCAGGACTATACAGAGAAACCCTGTCTTGAAAAACCAAAACAACCAACCAAACAAACAAAAAATCTCCCCTTGAAAATCATTATCAGTAACTCCTGGAAAAATATGTAAGCCTTTCAAAAATGAACTGCATTGTCCCAAAATAATACCAAACATGTCTGGGGGCAGCGGTCCGTAAATTCCAGCTTTAATGGTCTGAACTCCCATTTCAGGAGTTAAGGTTACACAGCAGGAGGCACAGAGGTCCTACCCTGGGCTGCCAGGTGTGGCTCCATAGAGTTCTGAAATGAGTTGTGGCTAAGTAGGACAAAGCTCACTGCCCCAAAAGATTTTTTGTTTTTTGGGGCCTGGGCCTGACCCCCGACACTTATTTCCCCGACACCTCGGCAGGAGAGAGTGTCTGCCCCTGGAGAACTGTCTTAGCTCAACAACTAAGTAGTAGTCCATTTGCAACGAGGGCACAGGCTGGGAGCTAGGGGGTAAGAAGACCCAACACTACCTGTCTTATGGGACAATTTTTTGAAAGATGGCCAGCCTGTCCACAAGAAAAGCATTTACATTGGTCACGGTAGAATTTATCTTGGCCTGCAAGAAATTGTTGGACTGTAATACCTTGCATGGCCGCAGCCATGGCCAACCCTTGTTGGTATGCCAGGCCAATTTCAGAACACAGGCGAATGTAATCAGAAATATCACCCTTTTTTACGATGGGGACGAATAACAGTTTGACAGGCAGCATTAGCATTTTCAAAGGCAAGTTGTTTAATAAAATCAGAACAATCAGCCAGGCTGTGGTGGCGCACGCCTTTAATCCCAGGACTTGGAAGGCAGAGGCAGGTGGATTTATTAGTTCCAGACCAGCCTGGTCTACAGAGTGAGTTCCAGGACAGCCAGGGCTACTCAGAGAAACCCTGTCTCGAAAAACCAAAAAAAAAAAAAAATCAGAACAATCTGTATTTCCAAAAATATGTCCCACAGTCATAGTGAGGCAATGAACAAAATCCTTAAAAAGCTCAACAGGTCTCTGTTTAATACTAGTGAAGGATGAGCCCACACTTTTTTT
>JADRCC010531697.1:0-15172 GCA_019843855.1 Hylomyscus alleni
AATAATATTGTCATTTGTGGCCTAAGAAAACAGAAACTAATATGGGCAGGTTTTATATTATGCAATTACTTTTAATCCATACTCATCATGACGGGATCATTGACAATTCCCATTATCTCCTAGAATTTGAACAACTAACAAACACATGCTGATTTTTTTTTAGTGTAACTATAGGTCTGCATGTGGAAAAAAAACTTTAAGATGGATCCTTATAGTGTATTTGTGTAAACATACATACTGCTAATTTGTATAATGCATATTTGTTTCATGGATCCTCTTGAACATGTAGCATTGGCTAGACAAATCCTCATGACATTATTTAAGAATACACACAGTATTTTTAGTAAATCTCTCTTGGCTTTATTAGTACATGTCTAAATCAAATAAAATTTAGACAAGCAATTATATTAATAGCTCATATTTGTCTGGTACTCAGTATACCACAGGGGTGTGCTTTATGATATGTTATTTCAAGATCCAATATATTCATCTATTAAGTTAAGTCAGTACAGTTATTATCTCTATTTATCAGAGAGAAGCATCTACAGATGAACCAATAATTTGTTCAAGGTAAAGCTAGTACTAGCAGCGGAGTGAGAACTGAGTATCTCCCATTGCGAATGCCACTGTGTTAATCCCTTGCCATCCTGCTTTTCATTGTTTAATTTAAAATCATAGAATTATCTATCCTTCCTATTGTTAGTGGCATAACCCTATTACTGATAATGTATTTAGTTGCATGGTTCTTAATCTGCTTACAAGAACTAGGAACAGAAACAAGGCCATATTTTGAGTCCAGAACCACTTCATCAGAATAAACAGAGAAAAATTTATATTCTGTGTTGTTGAGGTGACTCTTCAGGCTTTTGAGTTGGTTGCTTAAGTTCTATTTTCAGTGGTTTAATTGGGAAGATCCACATTATATTTAATTTCAATGTGGATACTATTCATCTATAAAGAATAAGGACATCATAAGTTTTGCAGGCAAATGAATGAAACTAGAAAATATCATACTGAGTAGGTAACACAGCCCAAAAAGGACATATATGGTATGTACTCATTAATAAGTGGATATTAGCCAAAATTACAGAATACCAAGGATACAATCCACGGTACTCAAGAAGGTTAAGAAGTAAAAGGGTCCAAGTAAGGATGCTTCATTCTCACTTGGGAGGGAGAGAGGGAGGGACCAGTTTAGGAGAGGAGAGGGGGATAAGAAAAGGAGAACATGATCAGATATGGAAGAGGAGACAGGAGAGAAGCCCTGAGGGCCAGCAGAATGAATGGAAATATGCAACTTTGGGGAGTAGGAGGTGGGGGGAACCTTTAGAATGTAGCAGAGACCTTAGAAGTGAAAGACTCTCAGGACTCAAAGGGAAGGATATTAGATTAAATGGGACTAGTAGGGACAGGGAACTCATAGAATTCTCATTCACAATAAAGACAGGATATCAAGTGGAGGGATGGGGTTGCCATATGCAAACTCTGACCCAGAATTGTTCTTGTCTAAAAGAACTTTAGGGACAAAAATGGAGAAGAGACTAAGGGAAAGTGGGTCTGGTCCAACTTGGCTCCAAGACCTGACACTATCAGTATTGCAATGGTGTGCTTACAGACATGAGTCTAGCGTGGTTCTCCTCTGAGAGACCCAACAAGCACTGACTGAGACAGATGCAAATACTTACACCTACTCATTGGACTTAAGTTGAGGGGATCTGTGCTTGAATTAGTTAAAAGGTGAAAGAATCTGAAGAGGATGGTGATCCAATAGGAAGACCAGCAGTCTAAATTAACCTGGACGCCCGAGATCTCTCAGACACTGAGCCACCAACCAGGCAGCATACATGAGCTTGTCTGGGGACTCAGATACACATACAGCAGAGGACTGGTCTGGCCTCAGTGAGAGAAAATATGCCTAACTCTTAAAAGACTTGAAGGTCCAGAAACTGGAGAGGCCTGGTGGGAGGTGGGAGGACAAGATGGGGGGTGAGGGGAGAAGAATAACAGGATGAGGAACTGTGGGAGGGCAGACCAAGAGGGGGGCAATTACTGGATTATAAAAAATAAAAGTAAAAAAAATATTTTAAAGTACATTTAACTCTGAGATAGCCACTGAGATAAAATCACACACACACACGCACACACACACACACACACAAACACAATATACGTGCATGTATATAGAAAGGATATATATTTACACATATATGCATATATATAGAAAGAAAGATGGAGAAGAGGGAAAATGAAAGAGAATATGTGTTTCAGTATTCTGTTACAGCAATACCTGATAAAATCAACTTAAAAGAAGAAAGTTTTATTTTGGCTCACAGTTTTGTAGGTTTCGGTCCATGGTCAGATGGCTTGTTGCTTTTGGACCAGCAGCAAGGCAGTACATCATGATGGGAGCGCATGGCACACCAAATGTCTCATCTTATTACAGCTGAGAAGCAAAGAGAGAGGAAGAGGAGGGACTGGGCTCCCATTATCAAGGACATGCCTCCCAGTAGTAACTTCCTCCCACTGAATTGTATCTTTTAAGGGTACCATTTCCCAATATTATTATATGGGCAACATTGAAACCTCAGGATACATTTCAATTCAAAACATGTCAGTCCTCAATTTTCACAAACCACTATATGGTTGTACTTCACATGTCACATGCCTTTCTGTATACTAGTTACTGACCAGAGGTCCAATAACTTTAAAGTGCAGAGAAATCACACCACGACTGTCAATGTGAGGAAACATTGCTACTGATTTCCTTTATTTCTTTCATACTGTTGAACATACATAACTGTCAGTGGTAAAAGACAAGGGAGAAAAACTTCCTTCCACAATCCAATTAATTATTCAATTCTTAATTAAATTATTGATTACATGATATAGTGAAAATTAAAAACATTGTTTTGCAAGATAATACAGAAAGGTGATACACAGGCTACATAGAACAGGAGGTATAATTGTTAACATAAAAAGAGACTTAATGAAATAAAATGAGTTTCTCTTTCGATAATTTCAGAATCCAACTTTTTTGGGATATTAATTTCTGTTGACTTTCATAGCATCCCCCTCTTATGTGATAATTTCTCACTTTTAATGGTTATAATTGTTCACATCTAGTTGAAGAGTGATATTTAATTAACCTAAGCAATTAGTGATGAATTCTAGAGAGATAGTTAAGCTAAACTTTCTCAAATACTTCATAGACTTTTGTAATATTGCTTTACTTGATCTTTTCCTAACTTATGTCAAATACCAAAATCCATTTTTTCTTTATTAAGCCCTCCAGGAATTACTTTCCTCGTTTTAAGTGCCATCATTTTAAAGAAGTTTAAAGATTGTATTGAAGAGATTGGTTTCAATAAATATAATTAGGTCTCCTAAATATAATTTCAATTTTCTTCTGGAACAAAAAGATAATATATTTTTTAAAGAAAAAAATCTATCAAAGTCATTACATCTTTCATTTGTAAATGTTATTAAATGGATAAATGCTTTATTAACATTTCTTCATCTTATTATATGAATCTATGCTTTCAAAGTTTTCTACTATCACTACATAAGATGTAATTTATTAGTATATGCTTATTTTAAGTATATTAGAAATTAAATAAAATGGATACTATAAAAATAACAAACTTGCAATTATGTTATTGAAAGCATGTTAGGTCAATTTTAGACTTATCATTGACTTTTCAAAATAAAAATATTATCATTCAAATTTTGCTGAGAGATTGGAGCAATTTTTGAGTTTCTATTTCTATTCAGTAGTCTCTCTTAAGGAAATATCATGGATTTTCCCAAGGCTTTGTTGCATATATTTCTATAGATACATAACAACACAAACTAAACATTAACTGAAAATTAACCTCACAATCTATAAAATGTCACTCTCTGTTCCCACAAATTTTGTAGGTCATTAGCTTTGTATCAGCAATAATGGTAATCAAGGCAAAATAGAGAAAAATATAAAGACAGATGGGGAGATCTGGGTTTGTTTACAGCTATAGAGTATAAATGTCAAAATTTAAATTTCCTCAGTGTTCATTAAGAGCTTAGCGTGTAATAGTGAGAGTTGGGCAAGGACATAAGACCTACTGAATCCTGTGTTTCTTTACTTATTCCAAGCTTCAAATTTTAGTTGCTAATAGGAACAGCTCTAGGGTTGTCAGTGTGATAATGGATATGATGATTCTATCTGACCATAGCTAAGAGTCACAATTTCTTCCTAAAAATGTTAACAAGTTCATATATTCAGATGCTGTAAGACATGATAATTTGAAATGATATGTACTATATTTTGGAAATCAAGCCATTATTGTTTTATGTCAAGAACTAATATGTAAAATAACTTGTTATTTTTTCTTAGAACATAAAATTTTATTATGAAACCTATATTTCTTCAAAAATGTAAACAGACCACTACTGTTGCTCAGTTTACAAGAGAGATAAAAATCATTTTATTTGCTTATATAAAGGCAAATGGCAATTTCATATTTAGTAGGAGCTCAAATTAAAAGAACAACAACATTTATAATAAGAACAACAACAAAACCTCTGCAAAATTATCACACAACAGGCACATACATACTTACTCAACAGAAAATGTTAAAAATGATTATGGCTCAAAAAAATCTGATGAAATAAATTCACATGTTCATTTATTTTGAAAAATGTCAATGTTAATAAGGGCACATTATCACTATTTTAACAAAGCAGATATTTTGGTTTCAAAATAAATATCCCTGGATAGTTTCTTCTGACTGTATGGATATAATGTATTTGGAAATTGACTTTATTATGGTAGATTATATCCAAAATTAATCAATACATGCTTTGCTCAAAATGAAATAAAGCATCGAAATAGTGCTCCCCCTCTTGATTGAATTGAAGTTGGGGGATGGGGTTTTCAGGGGCCTTAAGCCTGTGGAATACAGGGCTTAAATGGGGAGTCCAAACTGATATTAGAAAACAGAAAACACAACCTGAAAATACAGCTCAACATTAGGGATAGAGCAAAGGACGTGCTTTTATTTTACTGTGACCCTATCAATCACACTTTAACAAAAATGTTTCAGAAATGTGTCCAGATTATGTAGTTACAACCCAACATATTCAATATTCTAGTGCCCAAGTCAGTACAAATGTCGTTTTTGCACAAGATAGAAGAAAAGAAACACCATGATTTTCAAACCTCTAAGACTTTCATCTTACTCATGCTGTTGCCTGATTACCATGAGGTAAAGAGATTTTTTTTAAATCACGTACTGACCATGATGTGTTCCACCTCCATAGATCCAGATTTGCAAAGCCAAATATAGTTTGAGACTTCTATACCTTTAGCTAAATTGAGTTAATATGGACTTTATAGTATGGTGTAGAAATAGCATATTCTCCCAGAGGATTTGTTTATTGAATTCAGTCTTTGAAAGGTGATTCTATCATGAAGGGTCTATTTAATCAATGGCTTAATCCATTGATTGATTCATAGTTTCATGATATTCCCAGACATGGAGGGACCTAGAATGCAGGACTTAGAGGATAGAAGAAGCTGAATAACCTTAATTTTAGAGAAATGACTGAAGGAGCTGAAGGGGTTTGCAACCCCATAGGAACAAAAACAATATCAACCACCCAGCTCCCCTAGAGCTCCCGGGGACTAAACCACCAACCAAGGAGTACACGTGGTGGAACCCATGGCTCCAGATGTATGTGTAGCAGGGGATGGCCTTGTTGGGCATCAACAGGAGAAGAGGCCATTGGTCCTGTGAAGGCTTGATGCTCCAGTGTAGAATGCAAGAGTGGGGAGTGGGAAGTGCACGGGTGGGTAGAGGAACACCCTCATGGAAGCAAGGGGAGGGGGAATAGTATAGGGGGCTTCGGGGGGGAGACCAGGAAAGAGGATAACATTTGAAATGTAAATAAAGAAAATATCCTATAAAAAAAGAAAGCAAGCTGATATTAATCTAGATATTTCATTCTCACTGATTATATTCATAGTACTGGAGTGTTGTTGTACACTATTGTTCTGCTGAAAGGAAACAATATTAAACTGACTTCCAACGGCATAATCTTTTTTAATGATGCAAAGTTCTATGGGTAGAGAAATGAGGATGGTTCTGAAAAGAGTTGGACCTTTCCAACTCTTATGTGAATATGATCAAATTATATTGTATGAAATTAATAAATAACTAATAAAATGAAGGTGACAAAAAAAGAAAAGTATACAACCTTAATTTGAAAAGTATCCTGGATCCATTTAGAAATTCAACTTCCTTTCTGAGCATTGTCTGCAGATCTAGAACCAAATGCTGCTTCCCATGTGATATTCTGCCTTACCTCAGTTCCAATGCAATGGAAGCATTGAAGAGTGGAATTGAAATACCTGAAACCCGTGCCAAAATAAATGTTCTTTTAAAACTATGTCAAGTATTTGGGTCACTTTTGAATACCAGCTATCACTGTCAATTTTCTGTTACTGCTATCAAACCTCAGAAAACAACACTCCCTGCCTGGGAAGATGGAAACACCTAAGGGGAGGAGTTGGGGGCAAATAAAGGCCTTAACTCTGAGCAAGGAAAGCAAGAATGTGGGAGTTAAATTTATATTTAATATGACCCAGGGTCATATACAGCATGTATTATTTATAAGATAATGCCTAGATAGATGGCTGGTAGTTATACTTAATTTTTGTATTAACTAGAATGTTGTATAACTAGAATTGCATTTAAGGAAGTGGCATAATCTTTTTCTATATTTATACATATTCTTTAATTACACTGAGTTTCATGTTTGTTGTTTCCAGTAGATGTAGACTCAGCAGTCAAACATTTATAGAAGAGGCAGTTTGCATGTTTACTGTGGAATAAATGAACAAAGCTGTTGCTATGTTGTAAACCAGCTCCTTTTGAATTGTGGAGACTGTGCTAATGTGTCATGTAAATGTTTCCACTTGTCAAAATTTCTAAAGGCCAAAACATGTGTTATATTACCCAGGAATATTTTTCTTCAAGATTTGAAATAAATTTTGACATAAATTTAATTAAATCCCCAAATGCTACTGTTATGCTTTGTAGACTGTCATCACAGCTAAATACCACACTTATTATTCTGATCTTAAAAACACACAGCATCCAGGTTTACATAGTCCTTAATATTTCACACAAAGTACTATTTTAAAAAGCCTAGAAATATTTGTCCTAGAGAAATAAATCTATAATGCTTGTTTGGGTGCCTTATACACTTAGCTTGCTTTACATACACAGTACTCTTTAAAATATATTTATATATAGGGATATAGAAATGAAATGCTGATTTCTGATAAGTCATTAAATAACTCAAACTTGAGGTCTGTGGGTGTTACAATGTTTGAGTGGAAATTCACGGTACAAGGGTACAAGATGAATAACTAGGTACCTTGAGTATGAGCAGACTAAAGTCTCTACACCTCATAATATTAACAGCAGCTAAAGCTATCAATTGCTATTCTAGATTCTCTAGAATTTTTAAAACATATATATTCATATGTATATGCCTATAAATATATATAAAAATATATGTGTATATATTAGTATGTATACACATTTGTATATATTTATGCATATATGTATATATATACAAATATATTTATACACATATATATAACCTTGAGTCTACTGCATTTCTAATGTTACTCATTGTCTAAATGTTTCAGGTTTAGTAATCAACACCCTTCTGGGTGTCTATAGTTATCTTAGAAAGTTGGAGATATCACTTTTTGAGATTTTATATTTATTTTATGTGTATGGTTGATTTGCCCATATATATGACTGTACACCACATGAAATTAGTGCCTGTTGAGGCCAGAAGTTGGTGTAGAATTCCCTGGAACTGGAGTTATAAATGCTCACAAGCTGCCACATGAATTATAAAATCCAAACCTCCATCCTCTGGAAGAGCACCTGAATTGTTAAGTCACCTCTCCAGGCCCTGGGACATGTATTTTTATTAGAGAGTACTGTCTACTTATTAAAGCAATACTTTATACGTCAGAGTAATAGATACATGTAAATACATGCATGGTGAAAGGCACAATTGTCAATATGATCTATGCTATTTCAATATTTTAATTATTACAATATATAATCCCTCTTTAATTTGAAACACAGTTAATAATTGCTAATTTCTAATAAAAAGAGGAATGTCTGAACGATGATTAACTCTAATGTAGAAATAAGTTCTAAGTAAAAAAATTATGGCTAGCAGAAACAGAGGTGTCCTACAGCTTCAAGTGATTTCAATGTCCACAGTACATAGTCATCTTAACAGATTTTAATATATTGAGCAATAATTTTATCATCAAGTCAATCAACTCCTCCCAGTGGGCTAATGGAAGGACTGGATCATATCTCCATGTTTGAATAAAACCCTAAGTATTAGTAAATGAACATCAGTGAACAGTTAGAAATCATAAGTCTCAAGCATACAAATCTATCGTAGACATATGTACTTATTTAGCATCTGTAAGAGTACTCAATGAATTTATATGAATTTTGTGTTACAAATGAGAATGGCAATAGGACTTTGGTGCTGAAAATGCTTTTGATAAAACAGTTTGGGTAAGTATTATTGTGTGGCAACTTCCTCCAGGTTGAAACATTCGAACTTGGAGGGAGGTTCTTAGGATCCAAATAAACTCTCAAACCTCAGCAAGACCCTGGACACTCCACATTCACAATGTCTTTCCTCCCTGAAAACATCTACATAACAAAGATCTGGTAAGGAGAAGAGGCCTTCATCTTCTGAGCTGCCTGAAAGTAATGCTAGGAGTAGTAACTCATGGACTTAGTTTTTCATTGATGCAGCTGCCTTTAACCATCACAAACTCCTTGATTTAAGTACATCTTCATCCTTTCTCCTACAAGACCAAAAAACTCTTCACTTACTGTGTTTTACTTTAGTAGAACTATGTAGTTTGCCTTTCATTGATACTCTATCTGGAATTGGCAAACTTTTGTTTTCATATCCCCAGGAAATGTCATACAACAAGCATATACTATTTTGATCAACTATGAGATGGATCATGTAATATTTGTGTTAATTATTGATATAGTGTTCAATTACATTCACCAAAAGCAAATAAATCTTCTCCTTTTTTCAGAAAGCTTTTGAATTTTGAATATTTTTTTTCTTTCCTAAAAAATGACTTATATGCAAATCATGAAAATGTGTTAACTAAATCGTTTATTTCAACATGATTTTGAATAAGATTAATTAAACAAATGTACACCATGAGATCATGTTTTACAGTAAAAAATTTAGAATATATTTTAGCTACTTCAAGCTTCCAAAGTTAATTTTCTGTAATAAAGTAATACAATTTCAATTCTCAGTGCATTCTCAAGCTCTCCCAGTTTTTCATGTTTTAAGTAAGATTTTTCTCAATTATATTGAGCTAGATACATGTTATCAATACAAAAAGTAAGGTTGCATTTTCTATTTTTCCCCATAGGTTATGCATTCATACTTCAGTTTGGAGAGTTATATTGGAAGAATCATTTTCATCCTTCCTGGGATATTGTTGAACAATTTGTCCCTGTGCCCTTCCCAATGCTTGCTAATAGACCAGAAATGGAAACTTCATTTAAAAAAAAAAAAGTCAGCCGGGCGGTGGTGGTGCACACCTTTAATCCCAGCACTTTGGAGGCAGAGGCAGTTGGATTTCTGAGTTCGAGTGCAGCCTGGTCTACAGAGTGAGTACCAGGACAGCCAGGGCTACACAGAGAAACCCTGTCTCGAAAAACCGTACACACACACACACACACACACACACACACACACACACACACACACAAAGTCAGCCAGGTGCTTATGTTTTCCAAGGGTCTAAAAGATATGGTATGTCTTGCTATCTAAACAGATTTCATTATTAAGGATTGTAAGAACAGATATAAAATGAACAACATAATTATGAAATGATCACATTATGTGTAACACTATGTAGAAATGTAGAAACGCACTTCGGTCTACAGCTCTACAGAGGTTCTCCAGGCTTTAACATACAGCATATAATCCATGAAACCCAGTAGCTATCTAAAACTATTATTACTACCAAACTAAATATGTATATTGCTTGTTTTTCTATAATTTATACCTGTGGAAAAATTAACTTATAAATTAAGTATAAAAAATCATTCAGAATGACTAATGATAAAACTGTATAGTTATAAATGTTACTGTGTGAGTCATTTAATATGATATTTTTCTTTCCCCTTCACAGCATCTTGGTGCATTATGCTGATGTCCTTAAAAGATACAAAGACACAGTATTTGCTTGTGTGGTGACATTTTTTCCTGACAGGAATCTCTTTGTGGCTGTCCTTTCTATAGTGGTAATGCTATAGCGGTTTTTTCTATAGCGGTAATTTCTATAGCGGTTTCAATGGCTTGGAAGCAGTTCTAAATGAAGAGACACATGGAAAAACAGACACTGCAATATCACTACAACTGGTATGATCACCCAGTTGGTTGCTAATTGATTAGTAAGTGCATACCAATTTCTTAGAAAATACATGAAACAAAGGGTGGCTCAGCTCATTTCCTGGCTAAGGGAGGTGAAGGTAATCCAGCATTGAAGAGTAGCTCATCTTCCTCAAGTAGATATACAATTTAACCTTATGTAGTACTTTTTATCTGGAAGTTTTTGCTTAATACTTTCAGACTGTAGTGGATTATGCATACACAAAAATGTTAAAAGCAAAGAAGAAAACCCAGATGACTGTATGACCTGAGGGCACCTGATCCCCTTCTCAGGTTGAGTGTGGGTAGTTTATGTTCTTTGCCTTTGTGCCTTGAATCCCCATGTCACTGGTCAGCAGAGACCCTCTCTTTAATTATATCTAGATTCTTTGTCCCATCCCCATTCTCTTGGGAACTTTCTTGTTCCAATCATGTATCTATCTTGGTAACACATTTTGACACATCCTTGTTCTTATTTAAGGAACTCATTCCAATTCACTTGAAACTGCATTTCTTCAGGACTAATTTTCTATCTTTCCACTCTTTCCAAAGTCTTATATGACCTTAAGCTTTCCAAATCAGTGTTTATTTCCCAATCTGTAGCCTACAAAACTTCAGAAACCTTTACTACAATTCACAATCTATCCACTTAAAAATTTCTGGTTAAGTTATATGTCTTAGCACTCTCTTAATGTGTATCACATGCCACCAGTTATGTCTTCTGCTGTGCTTCTCCCATCCCCTGAAGTAATGAAAGCCAAAAGAGTAGCATTGCTAATTAATCATAATACATTTACATTGTGCTGTAAGGTACATAATTTCATTATTTAATGCAATTTTGTCTAAATGTTTTCATTACATATAGCTATATAGAGGATACATGCCAAGCTATTCTCTTTGACATTTGGTTTTAATGTTTTATCATTTATAATTTTCACCTCTTCTCTGAAATAGCTGTGAGTAATTTAAAAACACAATTTGAAAAGTAATATAACTCATAATAATAGTGAACAATTTCCAAATTTATTGTATAGAATATTTTATTTCAGTGTCATGTAGAATGTGATCAATTATTATTTTCATTATCCTGAGTTCTAATGTCATTGAAAAATAAATATTAACTACATTGAAAGCAATGTTTATTTTTAGAAAAAATATTTTTTATCATTTTGAAGATTATATTAATATTATATTTGAGAATTGAAACCAAGATAGTAAGAATATGGAGATAGTAATAATAGTGACTGATCAAGGATAACAAAAATTGTACCTAAACAACAAAAGATAGCACCCAGGGCTACACAGAGAAACCTTGTCTCTAAAAAAAAACAAAAACAAATAAACAACAAAAGACAGAAGTAATATTTGAATTACTAAAATGGTCTTGAGTTTTTGTGTTCTTTATGCTAGGGAGGTGAGGTAGGAGTGGGAGGGTGGGTGGGTGAGCACCATCACAGAGGCAGGGTAGTGGGAAGAGACAAAGGGTTTGCAGAGGGGAAACCAGGAAGGGGAACATTTGAAATGTAAATAAATAAAATAACCAATTAAAATTTTATGAAAATCTAAAAACAGGAAAAAGAAAAACTCATATAGGCATAGATAAGAAAACATGAAATAGTAAGTCACAGTACTTAAAAACTGGAAACTGGGAATCATTTATAGCTTATAAATATACCATAACAAATTAAGATCTTCTAAATGTTTGAAAGTTAAACTTAACTCCTATATATCACAAATAGGGATAAATTAAAAATAACAGGCCCCCTTCTGAGCCTTTAATATTGGCTAGTAAGTGAAGAAGAAAGATGAGATCATAAAATGACATTTTACATATCCAATAAATATTTTATATATGATATAACTTAAGCATGAGATGGTGGCTTTTAAATGCCAATAAATAAGAAGCATAATTACATACTCATTTTTTCTGTTAACATTCTCATCAAAATCAGAATTTTTCTATAATTAATTAATTTATTATAAATTTGTAAATTCATTTTGCATTATAGTTTCACTATACAGAAGGCTAGACTTTATATGAACCTAAAATATATGTGTGACTTCACACTCAACTCTGAATTGTATTCAAATCAGATGTGCACAGGTACTGAAGCCCCAATGATAATTTCAGTAATTTTTTGCAACAGTGTTTCCATTAGTCAAGAACTGCTAAATGCTTGATATATGCTCCACATACAGCACTAAAGTCAGAGTGTTTACAATTGATTGTAACTGTTCACTTCTAGAGAAGAAATGTGAAGTGTAAGTACTATTGTCCATTGATGCACAAAACGTAAACACAGAAGACCTACTTCCCAACCAAGCTCAAGTCATTCATAAATCCTTGCATTTGTGGATGTCCTTTCAGTTGATTGGTTTTACTATAATGAACTAGTCACATAACGCTGCTACAATTTTCTTCAAATGATTGACTATCGTTGCTCTGTATTTTCCTTTTCATCTTTTCTTCTTTTCTTTTCTTTCTTTCACACACACACTCATAAACACATACACAAACATGTTTTTATATTATCCTCTCTCTTGCTCTCCTGCACTCGCTCTGTCTCTCTCATGTGTGCGCTCTCACTGCTGCTCTCTGCCTGGTCTGGTGATGAACCTTGTGTGCCTCATGTGTGCCAAATGCTCTCCCAATGATTTATTTTTCTGGGCATTGTGTTGTACATAACACATTTGTTGAGTAGCGCTCATTGAACTCAACTTAAACATTAAGTGATTATTTAGCCAAAATATTATTTGAATCTGTAGCTCATTTACATATTCTACTAAACATCTATATATCATGAAACTAATATTCATTTGTAAATGGTAGGTAAATATATAAGCATTTATACTGTAGCAAGTACATTGCAGAGGCCTTTAAAATCGTTAGGGAAATATGTATTAGGTTAATTTAAAAGTGAAGTGAGGCAACCATTTTATATCAGTAAAGTCAAGAAATTTTAAGATAAACTCACCAAAAAATAGTACATTAATCAAATTATTTTGGATGAGTGCAGAATGAATTCATAAAAAGAATCACTTCTAGTAGTTTAGTGTAATGAATTATGCCAACTTTATCATTGGCCGTGTTATTAATTTCACCATCAGCCTGCAATGCAGAAGACTGATTCTAACTAAAACAAAAATCTTTGTGTTAGTCCTCCATGTTTACTTTTTCTTAAGGTGGTATATAAGTATTTATGAACATAAAATAAAGCGGAAGCATTTTGAAGGTATGCTTTACAAAAAAAAGACAGCCAAAATATATATGCAATGTAGTTTATGATACACTGAATATATCACTTTCATCCATTTTCAACTAAAGTTTTTGTAATTCTTTGATTTAAAAGTCATGGTAAAAACACATTAAAATAATATGAAAATTCCTGATCAGATTATGCAAGGAAAAATTAAACAATTTTAGATTTAATTCAGATAGTTGATAGATAATTGTAACAACCAGATCTCTAAACTTCTTACTATTTGTGCTGCACATTTAAGTGCACAGAACATTTGCCTTTTTGGCAGTTTAATCCCAGGCACTGTAAATGGCAAAAGGGTTTCTGCTTAATTGACTTTCTCTTAAGATTTTTAACTCCCTCTTTCTTTTGGTATAGTTTGTATCTGAGTTTTTGTATTCCAGCTAACCTCTGCATTCCGAGTAAGTAAATTCCACTTTGTGTGACAGACTGACCTAGTGTCAAGAAATGATAATTTTAGTTCTGGTGTGAACAGCTGCAGTTTTAGAAGCCCTTCACAGGAGAAATGACTTTCAGACAAGAGTCTCTTAGTACAAAAATAAATAGCTAGACATTGGGTAGAAACATAATATTTAAGTAATGCTGAATATTACTACAATGTAGTCTATGGTAAATTCACTTGCACATTTCACTTTTAGGAAATACTATGATTGTTACAGAGATACAATATGATAAAATAGAATTATGCTATAATAAAGTAGAATTACGATCCAGTGAAATGAATATGCTAGATTGTATATGCATGTTGCCCTATGTATACATTTTTTAAAACCCAGCTCTCTTTACAATTCAAAGAGTGATAATAAATGCCCAAGATTTCTCATGTTCATTGTCTCTTCTTTTTATTTATTTATTTTTTGATTGGATATTTTCTTTATTTACATTTCAAATGAAACCCCCTGTCTTATCCCCACTCGCTCACCCACCCAACTACTCACATCCTCCAGCACTGGCATTCCCATACACTGGGACATTGAACACCCTCAGGCGCAAGGGTCTCTCCTCCCATTGATGTCCAACATGGCCATCTTCTGCCACATATATGGCCAGGACTATGGATCACTCCATGTGCATTGCAAGCACAACTTAAAGCACACAATCAATATACATGGCTATATAAATTAGATCTATCTTTTTTTAAATATTGACTATTTTATAGGCTTTTTGATACTCTATGATTTAGTATTTTGAATAATTGTTGATTCATATCCATTTGCAGGAATTAGTATGCAGATCCCATGAGCCCTTTCCTGAGTTCCTTTTCAGGGCAGTATAGTTCCAATGATGGGTCTACACTATAACTCGGATGCTTGTTCTCGCCCTGTCCTCCTCCATGACTAAGATTGACTAGTTTTTCATACTTGTGCTTGTGTGTTGTGCTCTTATTCAACTTAAGACACATGGCAGCACCC
>JADRCC010531740.1:0-12534 GCA_019843855.1 Hylomyscus alleni
CATAAACTGTGAGTGACCACGGACACCTGCTATCCCAGCATTTGGGACAGGAAGGGAGGAAGATCAGAAGTTCAAGGTCACCCTCAGCTACACCTTAATTTAAGGCTAGCCTGGGCTACATGAGAAAGTAAGGGTGAGTTCCAAACTGGAGTTTTCAGGGTGGATGGATTCTTTCTCCTAGCTACCCTAGGAGAGCTCATAAACGATAGAATATTTGAGATCCACCCCAAACACACACATACAATGTATTGGAAATACCCATTTCAGGGCCACATACGTTACTCCAGGATCTTGTCCCACAGATTCCTGGGTTTGTTTGTTTGTTTGTTTACAAACATGTAAGAGCTCTGAATATCATATTTTGAGAAACAAGATAAAAACAAAGTCTGTCAGTCTTTGTTCTGTTTCAGTATCACCTAAAGTGTGTTTTCAAAATTAGATACCTGGGTTCTCCCTGGTAAGCTACCAAATTGGCATTTACCGAGAGAAAAGCTGCAAAACGTAGTTTTGCACCCACAGCTTCTGCTCTAGCTCAAACAGGCCAGTGGATCCTCTTAATAGGAAGGGCTTTAGACTCAGCAGCTTTAGAGTGGAGGAACCAAGATTCTGCCTCGCTGATAAGTTAGATGCTGTGGATGCTGCTGCTATGGCTGCTGCTGCTGCTGCTGCAAGCCCACGGACTGACTGTACAATGAACAGCAAGACACTAAGGACTGGAGACCATCTGTATATTTCATTCTTACACTTAAAGGCTATGACCTTAAGGGTTCATATAGCTGCCAGGCAAGCAGAAAAGAACTTCTGTTTGCAGCAGGATTGGTTCTTACTGATAGTTTTCACTTCCTTCTGAGGTGTATGGGGCTCTTCTGCAAGAAGCCCTCGCAAGCTAGAGCATAGATTCTCATATTTTCCACTTAACTAGCCTTTCAGTGTTCCCAAACCTCTTCTAGACTGGGAAGATACAGAAAAGGTGATGGAGATGAAGAAAGAGGTTCCTAGTAAGAAGGGTCATCGCTATCCTGATTTGCCTGGATCATCCTGGATATCAATCTTTGTCTCAGTGACCATGGCAGACATGTAGACCAACCACTGTAACATACAGAGAAAGGGTCGGCCAGTTTAGTTTCAAGGGCCAGGAGAAGCAAGGGCAGAGTTAAGCCTAGCTAAGCCCAGAGACTGAATCGCTTGCAGGGTTGGACCTGAGATGAAACTGAAGGCTGAGAGAAAGCACATGGATGGAAACAGAGATGCACACCAATGCACCACAGCCTCTCTGAACCCTTCCTGTTCTGAGTGCTGCCCTCAATGTACCCAACATCAGTCAACTCATATGGTGACCCACTGGGGAAGATCCCTTTGAATGAAGCTGGGTTGTGGGTTCTCAGTAGCTCTGCTAACACGTCTGTTTAGCTTAGGGAAATGGATAATAATTTTGACAATTTTTCTAGCTACATCTAGGTCCACATATCTTTTTTACTTGTTTTAATTTTTTTCTGACAGATACATATTGTATTTTGAGCATATTTCACATCTATTTCTGTTTAATATACACAGACATGATTTTTGTGTGTCTTTGCCCATATTTCTGTGATCTACTTTGGTTCATTTACCTGTTTAACATTTCCCCTACACCTTTCTGCCAGATGAATGTTAAGCACTTGCCATGTATCAGGGAATACAATTGAGGCCTGTTCCCGGTTCACATCAGCATCTACTCAAGAAGTAGGTGAGTAGGGGCAGGAACCATTTACAAAGTAAATTATACATATTTCCTGTTTATACAAGCAGGGGAGGGGGGACTTCCAGAAGGTAAAGATAATAAAAACCATGCCATCACGCAACTACGGGAAAAGACCTCAACTCAATGGTACTGCAGCAGAGGTGTGATGGAGGCATGGGAATGACCCTCAGTTATACATGGGATGTTGTTTTCTTGAGGGAATAGTGCAAAGGTCTTCAGGGCACCCAGCCAGGACATGAGAACCATGACAACTGAGAAGTCTGGTATTTTTACAGGGGACTGAAGGAGCTACAGTCGTTGGTAGGCAGGGTGGCCATGGATGTGGGCATGGTCCTGACGCCAGAGTAAGGGTGGACAGTGAGTGGTAGTGGGGAGTCTGTGACGGGGTTTGAGCAGAAGAGGATGGTCACTTTAAATGTTGTGTTGGGAAATGAGAGGACTGAAGAGGTGAGTCAGAGTTTGAGGGAGCTGGCTGTTCCTCCGAGGACTCATGTTCGGTTCTCAGGACCCACGGTTGGTGGCTTACAGCCATTGTGGCTCTTGCTATAGGGAATCTGATCACCTCTTCTGGATTCCACTGGCCTCTTTGCTCACACACAGACATATCTATATACATGCTCAAAAATAAACTCTTTTCTTTAAAAAGTGACTGTGTTGGGATAAGAATGGTAGCAGTCACCATTACCCAGGCAAGAGTGGACAAGACTCTGACAACGATGGGCCCAGAACAGCAAAGCAGCTCTGAGGATCCCCCATTTCTATGTTTAGCTCTTCCCTCCTGGTACTCAGAGAGCTGACATCCCCAGTTACCTGGGTGGTCTGTGCAGGAAGCACCACACGTAACTCTTTCACCCAGGGCTGCTTCTTCATCATTTAAAAAGTGCAGAGAGTCATATCTGCCCTGCAAGACCTGAGGTCTCTTGTGGGAACTAAGCGAGGTCACAGTTCTGCAAAGCACAAAGCAAGCTAGAGAAAGAAACAATCTAAGCAGAAGACCCTCTCCCTCACAGGCAGCTGTGCAGTGTGGCCTGAGCACGTCGGAGGTGGACGGCTTTGGCATCGAGTAGCCCTCTGGTTCTTCAGATGTCAACAGTGTAGCCTGCGTGCTCTTCTGGGTTCAGGTGACCCTCGGACATGATGACAGACAATGTTAACTGTGCTGGGCAATCCATATGTATACATCCATGGCATTGTGAACTAAGGGGCTCCTTTAATTAGAATTCAGGGAGGAATTTTAGATTTGTAACAGGATAGCCGACAATAACAGCACTAGTAGTTCATCAAACTCATGAGAATTACCTACTTGCTTCTTTATTTTTAGATTTATTCTTCTTTTCAAGTGCGTGTATGTGTGCATATGTGTGTCCATGCACCAGTGGAGGTCAGAAGAGGGTGTTGGTCCCCTGGAGCTGGAGTTATAGATGGTCGGGAGCTACTGGACATGGATTCTAGGATCAAATTAAAGGTCTCCTGCAAGAGCACCCAGTGTTCCTTACTGCTGAGCCATCTCTTCAGCCTCTTCCTTGTTCCTTGGTTCAAAGACAAAGAAGGAAAACTCTGCTAGTGACTGTAGTAGCTGAGGCGCATGTTATGATCCTGATGCTCAGGTTCACAGACATAGTTATGGGATCATTCTTTGTCACATGAATTTGCTTTGCTTTATCTAATAAAGGAACGCCAATACGTGAGACAGAGTAGCACGGTGTGGAATAAGACCGTTCATGGTCTCCCGAAGGAGAAGGGTAAGAAGATTGTGTGAGTTTTAAAGGGTGAGTAAGAGCCTGGCAATAGTCATAAAGAGAAAACTAAGGGGGAGGGGTCTACCTCCTAGTGGCTACCATAAGTCTACAGCATGTAGGATCTGATTGGGGACGGGGGCGGTGACAGGTGAAACTCTAAGCATGAGAGTATGGCTTAAAATTTAAATCCTTAATATGTCAGACCTTTCCATAACAATTTATTCAGGCCACTCTTCTCTAGGGAAATAAGACCTGTAAGTTCTCAGGCTAGGGTCAGGGATGCAGCTCAATTGGTGAAGTACCTACCTACCATGCATAAAGCCCTGGGTCACAAGGAGGTGCGTACCTGTAACCTCATCACTTGGAAGTGGAAGCAAGAGAATCAAGAGTTAGTTCAAGGACAGCCTCAGTTACATAGTTTGAAGTCAGCCTGGGCTACACCATCTCAACAAAAAAAACAAAACAAAATTAAATTAGAAAAGCAAGCAAACAAACAAAACCCTCAGATGATTGGTACACACACACACACACACACACACACACACACACACACACACACACACGGGGAGGGTGGTTGCTCAAGAGCCCTAGCAAATACTTACAGCCAAACTCAAGAACATTGAAACAACCAAATGCAACCTGCTTTGCAAGCAATCCATCCCCCTTTCCAAAGGCTATCAAGGCCAAAAGGACTGCTCTGTCCTACCTCTGTGCACCTGTTCCCACAGGTTCCTGTTCTACTTCATCCTGGGCCCGGCATCAGGCAATCAGGCATCTTGTTCCACAAGAGGTTCTGAAAGGTCAGGGTAGCCTCTGATCACACTCCAGATCCAGGAGGTAAAGGAGTTTGTCCAACTCTGAATCTGGAATTCTCCATCCCATCTTTTCCTACGGGATGGCCAGAGAACAACACACAGCAGCATGTGTCCAGTGTGTGTATTTTTCTAGATCAGTTATCACAGCTGAAAGGAGACTACAAGAAGTGCCGTATATTTAGTACCTAAGGCAGGTGTGTAACCATCAGAGAGTGTCTGCTAAATGCTCACCGAGGACATCACAGTTCCTTCATGGTGTTCCATTAAATAGATGGGTGACAACTATGACCCTGCTACCTCTGTCCTGTTCGACCAACTGCCCAATGCCTGATGATAAATACAGGTCAGAAGAAACACTGAAGTTAGGATCTTCTAGAAAAATCAAGGAGCATGTTTACCTTAATAGTTTTCATCTGATAGGACTGAAGCTTCAGAATTTAGAAATTGATATGGATTCTTAGAGGCCCCCATAATGTATGCATTCTGATGATGTGTGTACCCAGCTGTATGTGGCATTTCCTTGCCAACTTCAGCACTCCTCCCTTGAAAACCCTCTCTCTGTCTCTGTCTTTCCCTCTCTCCTTCCCTTCTTCCTTCTCTACCTCCCTTCTCCCCTCCCTCTCTCTCTCTCTCTCTTTCTCATCATATCCTCTTACCACAGGACAAAATTGCAGCATAAACTTAAACTCACAGTAGGTTAGATCTCATTACAGGTCATACAGTTTTCACTTACCAAGTTTTGATTTTTCCCAAGCCCTGGAATAACAGACAGGAGAAACAAACCACCCAGTTTATGTGGTGCTGTGAGTGGAACCCAGGCCTTCGGTGAAACCTGGGTGGGCATTCTACCAAGTGAGCTATAATCTCGGATCTAACTTGTAATTTTAAGGAGAACCCTTGGAAATCAGCATAGTAGGACATGCCTGCAATCCCCACACCCAGGAAGCTGAGGCAGGAGGACTGCTCAGGGTAATGTGAGACCCCTGTCCCCCCCCACCCCCCCAAAGCCTGGTTTCTATCAAAGGACTGGCTTTCCATAGGTAATGGATCTGAATCATGGTGGTTGGTGCTAATCTCAGGGGTGAAAGGCACAATTTAAGTTCTGCAATCTTCAAAGGGGCCAGGATCAGCCCCAATCAGAAGGAGAGACACAGTTTGGAGATAAAGTTAGGCCACCTTTCCTAGAGCCAAGGACAGTAGGAATTTAAACTCAATCTAAGTATCTCAGGCTATTTCCCTCTGAGAAGATGTGGGTGGTCAAAGGGGACTCTGGCCAGCATGAGGGTCCCGTGGTGGCAGGATAGCCTGCTAGAGAGACATCTCTCTTCACTTCCTCTTCCTTTGAAGACCCAGGAACTCTTGTCAGCCTGTTTCAGGCCCATGTCGTGTCGTTTGCTTTGCCCTATTTGGGGGGTTTCTCCTTCTGGGTGCACTTAAGCAAAGAAAGCAAGAGGCGTGGGCTGCATCAGTAAATTAGCTGTATGGTGGGGAGTCCTTAGCAATTGCCTTCAGATGTTAGTTTAAGGGTGTAAATTTTTAAAAAGAAGAGTTTAAAAGAATGTAAAGATTCGGTAAAAGAGGGAGCCCTAATCAGAATATATTGTATGAAAAAAAAAACCTCTTATCTTCAATAAGAGAAAAAAATTTAATAAAGGGATGAAGGATATCCATCAGGCCTAATAATAAAACTCTAAAACCCTGTTGTTTCCTAGCAAAGTGATAAGATACAGGCCAGGGAGTCCTATGGGATAGCTAAGGGGAGTTCTGGCCCTGTGGTTTACAGCCTGGTTCATTCTGATGAACCAAGGAGTTGGAATTTTGAGACATTTTGAGTGTTTGCCCTGGTTGAGCTTTCTAGAGCCTTGTGCAGGCCATTCGCTGCAGGATTATAAAGCCCCTTTATCTTTACAATGGGCAAAGTGGTCTTCATAAAACGTCTTGTCCTGAGTGTGTGAGGGCCAGACACAAACGCTATGACGTCTATTGTTCTCCCGGGGTGATGAACGCTGCTGGTTTAAATACTGGAGGTGGCTTTTCACTTGTGCTGAACTCGGACCACCTCGTTAGAATGCAGGTTCCAAACACCACTCAGAACATGGAAGGAGAGAAAACTGAGTGTCTACAATAAATATTGCAACCAATTAGGCCTCATCATGGTAATTTCTCTGGTGTTGTAATGTTTGTTTACTGGGTCTTGTGGGGAGATGGCCCGCCCTGAGATGGTAAGGGTTTGGCTCCATCCTGCTGTCGCATGGGAGAGTTAACCAACAGAGAAGATTGCTTCTTTGCCCGTGAGACCTCCATCTTCATTGCCCAAGACATTGAGAGACTTGACCTAGACATGCTGCTTGTCCATATTCTGAGGAGGCGCCCATAACATTTCTGGGAAAAAAACAAAACAAACCCACACATTAATATTGCTTACTTTCCAATGGGGGTAAATAAATGAGGGTCTCCAGGCCCTCCTTAGAACAAGCTGGACTTAAATAACATTGCGTGGGTTTTTTTTTTTTTCACTTTACTATGATGAATGCATAGCTATTAAATAACCTTTTAAAGGGTTGGTGTAATTATCTGTAAACAGTAATGTTATATAAAAAAAAAGGTCAAGTTGTCCCGCCATTAGGTGTTTATGGATATAAACCAGATTTATGTTTTCATAAAACAGGAGCTGACTAACTAGATTAACTCTCCACAAACTAAACCAACTGTAGTAATATTTAGACACAATAAAATGCTACCAATTAAAACAATTTTATTTTTTTGTGTCATATTGATTCATAGCACACTCAAATGAACCAGAGACCTTAAAACCCGGAATGGTTGGCAAAAAGACATCCACAGCTCCACATTATTACCAACAAGAAGAGCCGTTAAGTGAGAAGACTGTGCAATAGTATGAATATTTAATTAATAATTAGTCATGTAATTTCTCCTCAGGAATTATTATCCCTCAAACTGGTTTGTGAATTTAATTATTAGCAGGCTTTTTGTTTCCATGTCCCCCTCATTACTGTCAGGATTGATGTAACACAAACTTCATTAAAAATTAAAGCGAGAGTCTTAATTACAAGGCTACCCCGACTGAAGTTAGAATTAGCCAAGCCAGTGATGTGCAAATGAGCGCATTATTTAAGAAACATGCTGCAAGTACTTATGCTAATGTAGAAGGTTCCAGTAGCAGACCTTTTCGCTGGCAGTTGCATATTCATTAAATGCAGTATGCAAATTTAATGTAGCAGTCTTAGTAATGCGTTGTTAATTTATTCAGATTTATTGAGTACGACTTGTAAAAAAAAAAGTACAAATTTAATTACTCTATCTAGTAGGGATGATATTAGGAGCTAGACGGGGTTTAAAATGTTGCGAACTGGATTACTGCGGTTTGACGGAAGACGTGGTATCAAAGGACACAATTTTGATAACTGGGCTTGAAAGAATATTTGATTTACTTATGGAATGATCTAAGAAATCACTGAAATTGCACATGTTCCTTCCCAATAGGGGAGTAAAAAAAAGTCTCGGCTGTATTAACTTCAGAGCGAAAACGGAGCTGAGTCCACAGCTTAATGGTCCTAATGACTCTACGGAGACCAGTAAAGGTTATGGATTGAGAGCGGCGGGGAGGAAACTGTCTTTGTGGAAAGTTCATTGGTGGTCGCCCGTGCGATGAGCGACAGGAAGCCTGGCCTCGCTATCCTGCTAAAGCGAAGGAAGGGCTGAGGTGTCCCAGCAGGGCCTTGTCTTCATCTAGGGTTGTGGAGGGTGGAGGATGGAGGGTCCAACTTCAGGACGCAGTGTTCTTTCAAAAGGATGTGTAAACCACCCTCATGCCGGGCACTCCATCCACACTGCCAAAGTGGACACTTGGGAACCCACCCTTCATACACCTTTCATCTCAGTCTCTGGAAACCTGGCAGGGTGGGTTTTCTTATACCCAATGCACAGGTGAGGAAACTGAGGCCAAGATGAGAAAAAGAAAGCATACAGAAAAGAGCCCAAATTTAAGTACAACTAGTGTCCCCACCAAACCTGATTCTTCTCCCCCTTCTCTCCCCCCCCCACCTCCCGTTCCTTGGCTCTTCTTCAACCTTTTCCTCCCCCACCCCTTTACAAACTCTTTGGGTCACCGTTTTGGTGTCACCATCCTTTCTCCTTTACTTTCAGAAATCTCTTTCTGCTTCCAACTCCCTACTGTTGTTTCTGTTCCTCCTTCCATTTCTCCATCCTCCCCCTCCTTCTCCCTCCCATTCTTTCTGTCTCTCCCTCATTCTCTCATATCCCCATCACCTTTCTCCTTCCTCTCTCTCTCCTCGCACCTCTCTTTCCCCTCCCTCCACCTCTCCTTTCTATGCCCCCTTCTCTTCCTCCCTCTATTCTATTACAACCCTCTCCATCCCTGCTTCCCTTCCGTAGACACAGAGATGTGCACACTGAGTTTAAAAACTCAAGCAGCTTACCCTCTTTTGCTCGGGAACAAGTGCTACAAACAAGCACACAGGTTAAACTGGAACAAAACTGTAGGTTTGACAAAGCTGCCCATGACCACCTCACCCCCTGGAGCCGGTAGTAAGGAAGGACACTGGGAGTGGGCTGCTCAGGCAAGGCTCAGAGAGCGGCATGCAAACAGCTGGGAACTATAGCCAGCTTGCAAAGCTCTGTGCTCAACTGTTAAGAATTTATCCTTTTCATCATAAAAATTAGTTCTGTGTATTTTTTTTAATACAATTAATGTTTATTTTATCTTGGTTGGGTGGGTCACTGTCTCCGACTGGTTAGTATTTTGGAAGGAAACCAATGCCTGCTTTGCCGGCTCTAGGAATGAAGTGGCTAAATTATGGTTCTGAATGACGCTGTGTGACTAGGCCTCAGCACCCATCTTTGGGGGTATTCCAAGCTCTCTGACACATGCAGGCTGTCCAACCCACATAGATTCACCTCCAGTCCCATCTGCCAATTGGATAAGCCCAGCAATATACCTGAACTGATCACGTTGAAAGGTGATGCTTATAAAAGAAGTCTTTCTACATAACTGATCAAAATTAAAAAAAAAAAAAAAAAGTCAGGGTGATGCTAAGCTCCTTCGTTGTCTCCTTCTATCTTATGTCAGGTACAGATCCAGGCTCTAGGAAGGCCTTAGCTGCAGTCACTTCCTGCTAGATTGCTGCTTATTGATCTGTTTGTGCATAGCCTTTGGCTTCTTAGATGGCACATGACACACACCCACCATCTCCCTGTCTGCATGTGTGTATGTGCCACTGAGTTACATAATTTTATAAGTCAGGGACTGATCTTGCTTGGATCTGGGTAGGAGCTGTGGTGTAGTGGCAAATGTGTAACAACAGGCTCTCTTTAAAATAAGGCTCTAGGGCTAGGGATGGGGCTTAGAATGTAAAGAGATGGCAATGTAAGCTAGAAAGGCCTGAATTTGATCCTCAGAACAAATACCAAAAAGCAGAGCATGCCGGCACATGCTTTTAATCCCACCACTGGAGAGGCAGAGGGAAGCAAATCTTTTTTTGGCTTGCTGGCCAGCTGATCTAGTCAACCTGGCAAGTTCGAGGCCAATGAAGAAACCCTGGCTGACACTATCTGGAGTTAATATAACAAGTAGTAAATTGGAGGGAAAATGATCAAGGAGACCGAAGCATTGAAAGACAATTAAACGGAATTATTTTAAGTGATGTAAATAGTCAATCAAATAAAAGCCACGCCCGATATCAGTAACAGACAAGAAAAACGAATTTTAAGGATGGAAGATGAAGTCAAGATGATGATACAGACAGGTATATGTAAGAGCAAAACAAATCAAAGAGCATGATATTTCCAAACAGTCTGGGATACCTTCAAGAGGCCAAAGTGAGAACTGACAGTGTAGAAAGTAGAGGTAAAAATCAAATGATGTCGTAGAAGAAAACTCCCAAGTTTACAGAAAGGGGAAGGCATCCAAATCCAAGAGGCACACAGAACTCTGAACATTCATGACACTCATGACACTTCATGGTGAGAGAAGACACTCACCTTGACACAGGGCTGTCATGATGTCCAAACTACAGAGTAAAGAAATGAAGCCACAGCCTCCAGTCCCAGCAGCCCATAAACCTGGGGTGATGGTGCACCGCTGCAATCCTACCACTTGGAAGGTGTAGGGACCAGGGTAGCCTCAGCTACATAATGAGTTTGAGGCAGCCTGGATACATGAGACATTATCACAAAACGATTTGTGGATTTAACCTTATTCTTCACAGGAGCTGTGCTCACTTTGGCAGGCTCAAATGGGACCTGAGGCTGTGGGTCAGCTACGCATCCCAGAGAGAGGAGAGGTTTGTAGCTTAGATCTCAGATAGATATACCTCCAAATTTCCTCTGTCCCTCAGTGTACCATGTGAATTCTGGGACACTTGAAGATTCCTATGGTTTTTTATTCATCTGTGATTATAGAATCCTCTAGAATGAAACTTTCCAGGCCAAAAGAAAAATGGTAGTAACAGTCAGACCTGGCTACCCAGCAGCCACCACGTCAGGAACTATGTATATTTCATCACACATCTCCTTAGACCAATGCCGTGAGGTAAAAATCATCATTATCCAGACTGTACAGAGTATACGGAGATACCGAAGGCTACAGAAGTTAACTGAGATTTTACAGCTGATAAGAAAAGCAAAGCAGGGGCCTACCAGAGTGTTTCCTGACATAAAGCCCAAAAGTTCAAAGCTGCCTGCCTGGCATGATGTGACCACTGGTTTGGCGAGCAAGGCTGGTATCAAAATAGCTGTGTTAGTCTTTGTCAACGAAATACAAGCTAGGGTCATCGGGGAAGAGGGAACCTCAACTGAGAAAATGCCTCCATCTGATTGACCTATAGGGCATTTTATTGATTAACGATTTGTATGGAAACGCTCAGGCCGCTCTGGGTGGTGCCACCAATGGGCAGGTGACCTGGGTTGTACAAGAAAGTGGGCTAAGCAAACCATGAGGAGCAAGCTAGCCAGCAGCACCCCTTTGTTGCTTCTGCTTTAGTTCCTAATTCTAGGTTTCTATCTTGAGTTTCCTCCCTGACTTCCCTCCATAATGGAGTGTGACCTGCTTTTGAACAGTGTTTCATCCCAGCGACAGAAAGACAAACAAACAGAAGGCCCATTGTATCCAGCATTTCCAAATACCCATGAGGAAAGGACTTACACGAGTCCTTGTTAACTGTGTTGCTTTTCAAAACTACCCAGTTGTGGTAGAGTTCTGGAAGACTGGGACAGGGCACCCGAGTTTGCATTTAACAAGTTTCTTGTTCTCAATGGACAACTCCCAAGAGCCAAAATGGATACAGAAGACAGTGGTCTTAGTGTCTATTCTCACCACAGCAGAGGACCTGGTTTCAATTCTACCCAGGAACAATCAACCAAAGATTAACTGGAAAACCAATAAGTCGAAGCCGCATGTGCAAACAGACATGTGAGGAGGTGTCATGGCTCATACCCAAAATGGTCCCCATAGACAGGGAAATTTGGTCCCCTGCTGGTGGTGATAATTCAGTGGCCTCCCTTTGTTGATTGTGCCTGGTCGCCACTCTCTGACTCCTGTCCACCCCATAATATGAACAACTCCCTCTTCCATGTTCCCACCACCATGATGTTCTCCTCATAGCAGAGCCAATGACTGAAACCTTAAAAACCACAAGCCGAAATAAACAAATAAATCAATCCTCCTTCTCTTGATAAAAGTAACTAAATACAGGAGATGAAAGGTGTTCAGAAGTTCAGAGTCTGAAAGAATTGTGACCAGTAAGATTCCTTAAGAGACATACATCCACAGTATTAAATTTTTAATTTGTCCTCCCAACTTTCTCCAGCCTCCATTATCTGATCTGTAGAATGAGGAGACGTGGGAGGAGTAAGTGGGATCTAACCTGGTAGAACACAGTGTTAGAGAGTTCCATCTCCAGCCGTACACAGCTTGGTTTACATCTTAGCCATGCCATTTGCTGTCCATGGGCTTTCAGGTAAGTTGCCCAATCTCTCCAGCCCTTTGCTGCCTCTTGTGTGAATATAAAAGTGGAACCTGCCCTCTAGGATGGTTGTAAGGATTTGCTGTTGAGCGCTTAGCACAGTGTTAGTGGATCGACAGTGTAGTAGTAACTTGGTATCTGGAAAATTCTAATGCATGTGATTCCAACACCTCCTGCCCCCATGCACAAATAATATAGTAGGTTCTAAAAGCTGAGTTCTTGCCCGTGATCATGTT
>JADRCC010531743.1:0-10907 GCA_019843855.1 Hylomyscus alleni
CTCCTCCAGCTTGACCTTCCTGTGGCATCGATGGGGTTATATTTTTAGGTTTGTGAACTCAGCACCCACAGTTGCTTCCTTCTGAACAATGTGGTGTAATTACTGCAATGTTTTGGTGGTTCCTTCCATGGCAGGGTAACCATAGTAGGCCTCCTAGCCTTCCCGTTCCATTTTATGGATGCAAATTCCGAAGCCTCGAAGGAGCAGAGCGCTGCTCCAGACTGTCTAGCTTTGAAATCCAGGCTTCTTATTTTGTCTATAAAATCAGAAATTTAGAAGAGGCAGAGACCTTGCGCTGTTCTGGGTCAGTCTCCTCTTGCCCCAAGGGAGAGAATTAAGTTCTAGAGGGATTTGGTGACTGTCCCAGGGTTAGCTTAGGAGAAAATGGCTTTGTTTCTTTTGTGCAAACACGCTCCCTACCCTTTCCCACCCGGCTCAGGTCTCCTGCTGGGACACGTGTTGTCCAACAGGAATGAGGAACCTCTTCCATCCTGGGCCACAGCCAGAACTCTGACTGAAGCACAGACAGGGCAAGAGAAGGCTGAAAGCCTGACCCACCCTCTGCCGGCCAGCCCAGAACCCTGGAAAAGGAACCAGAACAGAAGTAACCCTTGGCATTTGTTCTGTACCATTCACCAGGTATTGAATGTGTCACAACCTGGCTTTATCCCATTGTCCATTGTCTATCATGACAACCACATTCTTAACCATCTTTTACATCTACGGTAGGGTAAAGCATATTCATACTGCTATGGGATCCCTATTTATAAAGATGAGAACATGTAGTCAGGGAAGTTGAAGGATTCAGGTAGTCCTACTGCTAGTAAGAGGTGATACACAAACTGAAATGTGACCTCAAAGTGCATAACCTGGGCCCACTCTGATTTATTTCAACTTAGGCCCTTTTCTGGGGAGGTGACCAGCTTCACCATGAGCCTCTATGGCCAGCCTCCATTCTATCTTTGAAGATGGCACACAGTCCCCCTACCTGCCCAATACTCATACTGGGGACTCGGGTGTCCCTACCCCTGCCCTGTTATTGGCTTCCAAGGTCAAGCATTTTGCTGGAGGGGAGTGTGAGTTCTTAGTGCATCTCAGCCTTCAGGGAGAGGCAGAAAGAAAAGAGGAAGAGGCAAATGGGAGTGGGAGGGTAAAGAGAGAGGGTAGTGTGTGAGAGTCGAAGTGGATACTGTGGGGCTCTCCAGGCCTGGAACATGTTGGTAGTGATTGAGGAGAGAAACTGGAAGAAGAGAACAGTGCTATTATTCTATGGCCTAGGCAGAAAGGTCCCTTGGGGTCTGGAGCATAAAGCCCCTGTCTGCCTGACACCACACCTCACAGCTCACAGCCACTAACCATGGAAAGTAGATCACAAATGTTTCCAGCATCCTTCCCCATCTCTGTTTTCCCACCGACGTCTACAACTATTTGTGGCTGGTGGCTGGCGTGTCTGCACCGCTAAGCCGGGTTATTAACAGACAGAAATTAGGCTGCACTTGGTACAATCAGGAACAGAGAGGATTCTACCACTCTCAAGTATCTTATTCAAAGTCCTGATCCCATTTACCCTGTCACGGGCAGATTGGCTCGGGACTCTCCTCACTGAGAGAGATGGGCTGACCAAAAACCTGTTCTCTCCTATCTTCAACATGTTCTTGGAAGATGTGCCACTGGATATGACCACAAAGGTGACCGCGTTCTTTCTCTTCCTGATTTCAGTGGCTAGAAGCCCTTGGTGCCTTCAGGGCTACAGCTTTTTCTGTTCTCGGAGAATGCAGGGCCCTGCTGCCCTGGGCTTTTCCCACCCATGCTTCCCGGAAGGGAGTAAAGACTCTCCATGAGGCTGAGAAAAAAAAGCAAGTTATAAACCCAAACAATTACAGGAGGCTTTTGTGTCCATAGAGAGGGAGGCCCTGGGTGAGCCACGCCTGTTAATTAATTCTCATATACTCACTATTTCTACCAGGTGCTGCCTACTGAAGCTTAGGATGTCCAGCCTCTTCATTGCCAGCAAACACAACTACATACACACACACACACACACACACACACACACACACACAACAACAACAACAACAACAACAACAAAACAGAGTTTCTAAACCAAAGAAGCTAGAAATTTTTTTGTAAAAGCAGGTGGCCAAGAAGTCATTCAAACCTGTCCCTAGAATACTCTGGAAATGTTTTTCTAAGAAATGAATGTGCTCAAAGAATTCGAGTGTGTCCCCTTTAAAGCTAACTTAATGAGTAACTGAGGACTGATATTCATTCAATTCGCCCCTCCTATGATCAAAGTACATTAGATACATGTGTGAACACCTCAGAATGAATCCTATCATTCTCTATAATTATTATGTTAGCAACAATGTTTAAGTGTACTTATCAAAATGCTGTGTGTATGTGTAAATCTCATAACAAAACCCATTGTGTACAGTTAATGAATGATAACATAAACAGAATTTAATTGTCTCAACTGGAAAAAAGAAATCTTGCTTGTGACCACATGGTATTGCACAATATTGCCACCTGCCCGACAATGTGACCACATGGTGCTGCACAGTATTGCCACTTGCCTGGTGAGGCATTTATTCCTGCAGCTAAACCTCAAAACATCGTTTAGAGTAAAGAGCGATCTTGAAGAATAGGTTTCCTGTGTCCTGAAAATATTTGACCCAGTTAAACTTTTCTTTCTGGGATTTGACTTAAAAAGAGAGACACTGGGGAACACTTGTGTGTTTTGGGGGAGTAGAAGGTAGAAAAGAAACTTTGCAATTCTTAAAAAGCCTGAAGAAATGTCCATCAAGAATACCTTTAAGGTTGTGGAGAAGGCTCACTCCATAAAGTTATTGCTTCACAAGCAAGAGGACCTGAGTGTGACCTCCTAGAATCTATGTAACAAAGGTAGGCACAGTGGGTGTGCCTGTAATCCCAGCACTACAGAGGCAGAGACAGGATGACCCCAGAGCTCCCTAGCAGACCAATCTAACTCAATCTTTGAGCACCAGCTTTAGTGAGAAACCGGACTCACAAAAAAAGTAGAGAGCAATTGAACATGAAACATTGGTCTCTGGCCTCCAAACACGTGTGTACACGTGTACAAACACTCACACTAAGTTACATACACTTAAATAAACTCACATATATGCACACACAACACAAGACAAAGGAATACTTTTAAAGAAAATGAAGTTATATCTAATTGGTCAAAGAAAACTTTGGCCATGACCCCTTGAATAGACTGCATTATCAATTTTTAAAAATCTATCTATCTATCTATCTATCTATCTATCTATCTATCTATCTATCTATCATCTATCTATCATCTATCTATCTATCTACCTACCTACTTACCTATATATCTATGTAGCTAGCTAGCTATGTGCGAGTACACACACACACACACACACACACAAACATTCATGTGTTCTATGGTGCCGTGTAGAGATTAGAGTACAACTCTGGGAATCAATTCTCTCCTTCCACCATGTGGTCCAGGGGATAGATCTCAGCTCTGCAAGCTCATTTACCTACTGAGCTGTCTCTCTGACCCAAATAAGTTTTTGATAGTAGCAAAACATACACAATGCAGATTTCACCATTTATATGGTAACGTTTAGTAAACACACAAGGTCATACAACCACTGCCACCATCCAGGTGCACAGAGCAGTCAGTAATAGCTTTAAAGCATGTCATTTTCTTCAACTTACTTTTGGGATATTAAATGAATAGCTTTTGTTTTAGTGTGTATGTGTGTGTGTGTGAATTTATGTGTATTTGTGTGTGATCTTATGAGACTGCATGTGATTGTACAAGACCGTGTGCAAGACTATGTGTGATTGTGTGATGGAGGATTGAATGCAGGGCCTAGCACTTTCTAGACAAGGCTGTTCCACAGAGCTCACCCCCAGCAGTGCTATTAACATTTAAGAAATGACAACATTCACCCTAAAATACAGCACGAGGCATATAAGCCCAGCCATCTGTGGTTGGCATGGCAACTGTGAGATCTTTGAATATGGATATGCTGTACCACCAGAAGTCCTCCAATTACTTGATACAATTAATATATGCTTAAACTAAAACCTTTACAAACCATCTGTTTGTAGTATTTAGCTTTCTAAGAACTTAGCATTGCACTTTCCATTTTCTTTTCCGTATTTTGGTTGTTTTATTTAGCTTTGCTGAGACAAGACCTCATAAAACCCAAGCTGGCCTGGAATTGACTATGTAGATCATGATGACCTTGAACTCTGTCTGCCTCATTGCCTCTCTCTGTCTAATATTGGCATTACAGGTGTGTATCGCCATGGTTGGCTTTCCAATTATTCTTTGAAAATATATTTATCAAGGGTCAAGAGATGACTCCATGGTAAAGAGCACTGACTATTCTTCTACAGGACCCAGGTTGAATTCCAGTAACCACACGGATGCTCATAACAGCCTGTAGTTCCAGTTCCATTGGATCTGATACCCTCTCTTGCTTCCTTGGGCACTAGGCATGCAAATGATACACAGACATACATGGAGGCAAAACACATACACAAAATAATAATTTTTAAAAGAAAGTATATTCTCCTGTATGTGCTTGACTCTAACACATACACATAAAAAGAAATTATTTCTTATCTCCTCATTTGTGTGTGTGTGTGTATATGCAATTTTTGTACTTAAAAACAAACCTTATTCTTCTTGGTACATGTTTTTATACCTGAACCAAGTATAGGTTTTGTTTTCACTGTTGTTTTCACTGTTTTTTTCAGTAGTGGAGATTGGGTCAAGGGTCACTCATGCTAGGTAAGTACTTTATCACAAAGCTACAGCCCCAGTCCCTCTTTTTACTTTTTATTTTGAAGCAGGGTCTTTCTAAGTTGCCCAGGTAGACCTTGAAACTGTGACTCTTCTGCCTTGGCCTTTTGAGTACAGAGGATGACAGCTCTCAGACAGTTTAAAGCAGTGGCTCTCAATCTTCCTAACGCTGCAACCCTTTAATACAGTTTGTCATGCTGTGGTGACCCTCAGCCATAAAATTATTTTTGTCGCTACTTCGTAACTGTCATTTTGCTACTATAAATCATAATGTAAATATCCAGCCCCCAATGGTATATCCAGGCAACCCCTGTGAAAGGATCATTCAACCCCCAAAGGGGTCACAACTCACAGGTTGAGAACTACTGGCTTCAAGTATGTATGGGGACTTAGGGAAACATTCACTCTATATCTAACCCTAGGTCCCTCAATTTCTCCTCTAACACCCATAGGCATAGCCTCCTACCTGGGAACTCTGTTCCCTTGGGGATGTCTTCACCACTGACCTCCTTATCAACAGCAGTGTCCTGTTTATTCAACTCATAGACATTCCTTGTTGACTAAATAATCTCTGTGCCCGAGGCAGGGGCATACGATCTGCTTCTGGGTCCAAGCTAGCTGTCAGAGCAATGGCTCCTGGCTGGTGCTAGTGTCGGAGCAGCGAGGATTCATAACTACTCTACTTAGTGATGTGATGTGAAGCAGAACCTCAAAATACTGTGGAGAGTTCTAAGGACATAATTTGGTGCATCAGGGAAGTTGAGACCAGGGTTTACTTGGGGGAAGACACTATTCCCACAATTGGTGTTTCTATTCACTGTTACAGTGCCCCTGTTATACACTGTGTATTATTAGTACATACTATTACTTCTATTTTCCAGACAAACGAGCCAAGGTTAAATGGATTTAATGCCCTTTTCAAAGCCTGTGATCTAATTAGTGCAGAGCAGGCAGCCAGACCTGGCTCTGCCTGACTCCAACCAATGTGAACTCTTGTTTCCATCACAGCAAAGACACTTTCCCAGGGCGCCTCCTAAATTATACTGCACTGGTGATGCATGCCCGGCCTGCAGGTAAGGCCAGCTATGCTTCTGTAATTATAACTTACCCACAGACACATGGGAACCACTGCAGGCTCAGTCATTGTAAAACACATCGGCGTGTGATACCACTGAGTCAGTGGAATTCAAGTGGAGTCTTGAAAATCTGCGATAACTGTTAACTACACCCAAGTCTAGCTCCCTGGAGGTTTCTGACAAGTGAGGCTCATTTTAATTTATTTTTATTTTGTATTGTTTTATGTATGTGAGCATTTTGCCTGCATGTACATCTGTATGTCCATGCACTACATGTGTGCCTCGTGCCTGAGGAGTTGATAAACTTCCGTATAGGTGGTGGGAATCCAATCCCAGTCTTTCACAACCACAAGAGCTCTTAACCACTGAGACGACTGTCCAGCCCATCTTTTTTAGCGCCTTAAACCAGTTGTCTAGGGGATGTACAGAACACTTACTAAGCTAGAAGGTTCTGTTGGCCAATACATGGCTCAGAGAGAGGGAAGGAGAGAAAGGATGGTGGGTAGCCTACTTTCCCACGTCATCAAAGGCAGCATGGAGGCGTATGTCTTAGAGGTGGGTTTGTTGGTACTAACTTGCCCTCTGGTTGCAGCAGCTCTCCTACTTGAGCTTTAAAGGGACTTGAGAGATGCCTCTCAGATCCTAGAAAGGCAGGCCTTGGTTCTTCTTTGTAGACACCACATCTTTACATAGGCAAGCAGGCATGCTACAACATAAGACACGTTGACCAGCATTGGCTGCATATTTCTCGGGTCCAGCGTAAAATGACAAGACCTCTCATTGAAGTTATTAAAGCCTGTGACAACAGAAGGTTAAACTACATGTTGGTCTTTCAGTGTGTGTGGCGGTGTAACTAAGGATGATCAGTCGTGTGGCTTCATGTATCCTGCCTGCTTTGTGTGAGGAAGAGAAGTCCGAAGAAGGTCTGGGGATCCCAGATAAGTTTCCTGGAGGCAGAGATGCTTCTGGATGACCTTCACCAGGCAAGTGGCCAACAGAGAAGTGTAGCCCAACAAGGGGGACACCCACTGTTCTTTGCTTTTGAAAAGGGCATTGGTGAACACATGCTGGTCTGAGGGAAATTTTAAAGACCTACTCCATAGTCCTGGAGAGTTGTGAGAATACCAGAATGAAAACTAAGAGCCAGGCAGTGGTGGTACACACCTCTATAATCCCAGCCCTTGGGAGGCAGAGGCAGGTAGACTTCTGAGTTCGAGGCTAGCCTGGTCTACAGAGTGAGTTCCAGGACAGCCAGGGCTACACAGAGAAACCCTGTCTTGAAAAACCGGAAAAAAAAAAAAAAAGAATGAAAACTAAGGCTAAGGCTGCAGACATAGTTGCTAGTGTACTGTTTCAGAGAGGAGGTAAAGACAAGCCAGAGAAAACAGCGTGGGTCAGGTGAACAGGACAGGGGCCTGGAAGGGGACACCTCAGGAAGCAAATACCTCTCAGCTGTGGAAAAACTTGGGAAAGAAGAGAGAAAGACAAACGTCCTCCAGTTATCATGGTTTACATGTCAAAGGACCATAGGCTCACGTGTTTACATGTCAAAGGACCCATAGGCTCACGTGTTTACATGTCAAAGGACCCATAGGCTCACGTGTTTACATGTCAAAGGACCCATAGGCTCACGTGTTTGATGATGTCTTGGAAGATTGTGGAACTTTTGGGACCATAGGCTAGTCAGTAGAAGTGGGTAACTCGGGGCAGACCTTCGAGGTAATATCTATTCTTGGTTCTATCTCAAACTCCTTGCTTCCTGATCTTCCGAGATGTATCCAAGCCACGATGCAGGTACCTAATGTTGCTGACCAAGCTATGCCCTCCCCACCATGATTGGGTTGTGAACAAAACCTTACTTAAGTTGTTTTGTCTGGTATTTTTGTCACAATGATGAGAGAAGTGGCTAATACCCTGGTGGACAGAGACCCGGGGACAGAAAATGTGCCACTAATAAAGAGGCTTGATATACTGTCAAGAGATGGCATCCCCCAAAGGAAGGTTTCTTAGTGACTGTACCTCCCTGAGACTCAACATCAGCTAGCACAGAGGCTGCTGCCTCACAATGGAGTTGGGGAGCTTAGAGGGCATGTGAGACCTAGAAGACAGCCCCAGTGTCACCTTCTAGGTCGTCCCACTCTCTTGAGAGGTGGGATGGAATTTCACCCCCTCTTAGGCTACAGTTCTGGAGTGATAGATATTATTCTCTTCTCCCCTCCAACCCTCCACACCAAATGTGTACTGGTCCCTAGGATCCTGAGTCCCTGGGGCCCTGGGAAATCCAGCAAGGTTGTGGGGATGAGAAAAGTAATTCCATCCCTGAGTCTTTAAGCATCATCATCTAACTTGACCAACAGGGAGAAGCAAGGCTCCCCCGAAGGAGCCAAGTGCCACTTGCCTACAAACAAGGGTAATTAAGACATGAGGTCCTGATGCAGTACATGGGAACCTTGAGCATTAAACTAAAAAAGTAAGTTGAGCACAGAAAGACAAACACGGCATAATTCCAGAGGAGACATAAAGTAGACTATGGTTTCTGAGTGGGAGGGCAGTGGGGGCCTACTGCTTAGTGCGCACAGAGTTTCAGTTTTGTAAACCGAAGAGTCCTAGGGATGCATGGTGATGGCAGTTGCACAGGGTTATGAACACACGCAATGCTACCGAACTGTACACTTGAAAAGAGTTCACGTGGTGACTTTTATGTTGCAGGCATTTTGTCAGAATGAAAAGGGGGAATACAGAAACATAAGGAGGGTCCACTAAGGTATAATCATAAGCCCGGAGTCACAGGTGTCTGAGAGAGGCACCTGTGACATTCCAGTGCAGCAGGCTTAAAGGATCTATTGAGGATCTATTTACAGAGGGCAGGTGCCTTGAAGCTTAGAGGTTTAGAGGCAGGATCTAGGACCAGCCACCAGCCTTGAGTACACCACCTAATGCAAGGTAGGCCTGGATCCTTCACATAAAATCAGATAAACCATTTCTAGAGACCTTGATAAGATCATAGCAAAGAGTCATTTTATGGGGGAGGGCGGAATATGGAATTGATTTATAATAGTGCCAGGTAAAACTTTGACAGAGATAAAAAAAAATTGCACTCTCAAAATCTACTCCTCTAGCCTGATGGGGAAGACAGCCTTGGGGATACCACGCTGGCTGAGGGAGGATCCTTGCAAATCTGTGTCTCAAAAACACCGCTGGAGATTTGCCTATGTGACTAAGACATTAAGCCAGTGTGTGTGATCTCCTAACCCTGTTCTTTTCATCCTCGAGACATAACACTTCACTTCTCTGGGACCCGAGGCTGGTAACTGGCAACTGAAATCAGACTTTGAGAGTCAGCCCCGTCCTTCTGAATACATCAGAAGTATTTCTCAAGGCTCAGGGGAGAACACGGTAGCTCAGAAAAAAAAAAAAGTAAGGTATGTGTCAGAAATGGTCCCCCATGCTTACAGGGTCACAGAGCTGAGGGCTACAGAGAGCCTTGGGAGTTGTCAGATCAGATCACCTGCTCTGTGGAGGGATGTCGGTCAGGCACTGTGGGACACATGGGATGCTGCCGGCCTTCCTCGGACAGTGTAGAAGAGGAGAACACAGATAGAAGTGAAATAAAGGACGACCGCAGGGTGTGGCAGGTGAGTAGGCTTGAGTGCAGTGCAGGGAGGATGACTCAGAGTTAGGGCTGCTCACGAAACCATTGTCAGAAACAGGGAGGGCCCGAGAGGAGGGAGGTAGGGGCGGAAGCATGAAAGAAAGCCGAATTGGTTTCTAAAGAACTTAATGTGGAAGGTCAAGGAGCTGAAAACCCTGATGGAAAATTTCAGGACATGAAGAGAGAGCACTGCCCCAGAGTCTGTCAGAGAAAATCCCAAGGTAAGACCCTAGACAGTAAGGCCTGGACACCTGTGACAACTATCTTGTGTCCTGAGCAGTTTCACTGGCCACTTAGACAAGGCCTAAGAGACACGTGTGTCATGTCTACAATCCATGCAAAGCTAAATGCTGCAGATGCTAGACTCAATAACACACATGTCCTAAACAGAAAGAAGAAATGAAACCAACAGGAGACGTGCCAGGGCCAGCATAAAGCCTTCAGTTTATGTCCAGAAAGTCAGTGGCCATCTACAAAATTAATAAGAATGATCATGATGGCTACATTAATAACTATTTGGTTTTTAGACCCAGTAATTATGGTGCCAGGGTCATGATGTCAGTTGCTTCATGGGATAATTGATTTAATTCTGACAATAGCTCGATGGCATTTGTGCTAATATTATAACCTTTATCGTCTTACAGGGGAAGAAGCTGGGGCCAAGGAAATTAAGCAAACTTGCCTAATATCACAAAAAACCTTGCTTTGTCGGACCAAAACCAATACTATATCCTCTAACCAATAAGAAAGATTGATGAAGCATGACTTGACCAGCCTTATATCAAAGACATACTCCACTGATACAAACAAATGGGCATGTGTTCATGTGTGTTACAGAGGGAAATACACAAGCATAAATGATCCGCCAATGGGGAAGCTGTTTAAAAATGTAAAATTTCATTTTCAAGTTAGTAACAGTAACCAGAAGAGAATGACTGCCAGAACTCTTCAGGACTGTCCATTCCCAAATGCTCACACAGCAACATGGTACTTGTGTGCACCTAGGGATGTTTGATGTTGAAGAATTGAGAACCCAGGTCTCAGATGAGTCTGTGATGATGTCACGTCCTTCTAAAACTCCAAGGCATATCATGGCTAAGACCCAAGTACAAAGGAATGAAAGTCTGAGAATTTATGTTAACAAAGACATGGCTCCGTATACTCCTGGCCACCTCTACTGCCTCAGTTCCAGTACATGGATGATCTGTCAGTAAGCATATTCCTGAGGTGCCATGGGAGACTTCCATCTTTCATACTGAGGATCCCCAACACACACCCCCAATCCTGCCTGTCTTTGTTAACATAAATTCTCAGACTTTCATTCCTTTGTACTTGGGTCTTAGCCATGATATGCCTTGGAGTTTTAGAAGGA
>JADRCC010531787.1:0-14138 GCA_019843855.1 Hylomyscus alleni
GCTGCTGGATAATGACAAGGACATTGGAGCAGCTGTGAGCACAGGCATCAATAGCTCTTAAGTCACGTTGACCTGAGCCCAATTTCAGGCTCTGCAGCATGGTCTGGGCCAAAGTGTTTGTGCCTTTCCTTCATAAGTTTAATGGAAAAATCATAGAGCATATTTTACAGCAAAGATTAAGCTGGTAAAAAAAAATACAGTGTTTACACAACAGTAGTTTACAAGAGGCACTCCATGATTTTAGTGGGCAGTAAAATTTGTGATAATTGCAGCAATTTGATAGCAAATATCCACTCTTCTAATTAAAGGCAGTACTTCGAAAGAATACCTGCCAGTTTATAAGCATATCTATTATACCCATGACTATAAACTTCTTGGTGTGAAAATATATATATATCCTCTTCATACCCAAAATATTAAATACACAAAGTAATTAATTATGCAGAATTATTAACAAATTACAACATAAAAATTGGCCTTACTGGTTCTGCTCCTCAGCTCCAGAAACATCATCCACTACGATCGATCTGAGTAGCTGTAACCCAGTGGTTTCTTTCTGTCTGATTGTCAGCTTTGCTATTAAAGGTTCTCTAACTGGACACAAATCATATAAATGGTAAATGTTAGTAATATAGGAAACAACAGGTTTGATTTACCTGATTCTTCTTGTCTGAGACTTTATACACCAGCTTTCTGATACATGATATTCAATTCCACTTCATCTGGTTAGATAGTCTAAATTAACTTTTCAGAATAGGCCTAAGCCAAGGTAGGAGGGTAAGTCATTGGAGTAAAGCTCTTTTACAAAGTATCCTTAACATCCTGTCTAGCTGTAGTCTAAGTTTTCAGATTTACCAAATGTTCTTAAGGTACACATTTTTTTTTTCTGCTTCATCCCTTCAGTTTCTTTCTTTTTTTCCCAATATTTTTAAATTTATTTACATTTAAAATATTGTCCCCCTTCCCAGTTTTCCCTTCACAAACCCCTACCTCTTCCCCCCTCTTCCTGTCTCTTTGAGGGTACTCCTCTACCCACCCACATTCTCCTAACTCACCACTCTAGCATCTCCCGAAGATGGAGCATCAAACCTCCACATAACCACGGTCCTCCCCTCCCCCTGGTGACTGAAGATAAGGCCATCCTCTGTTACATATGCAGCCAGGGCCATGGGTCCCTTTATGTGTATTCTTTGGTTAGTGGTTTAGTTCTTGGGATCTCTGGCTTATATTGTTCTTCCTATGGGATTGAAATTCCATTTGCCTCCTTCAGTCCTTCCCTTAACTTTTCCATTGGGGTCCCTGGGCTCAGTCCAATGGTTAGCTGTGAGTGTCTGCATCTGTATTAGTCAAGTGCTGGCAGAATCTTGCAGGGAACAGCCATAACATGATCCTGTCAGCAAGTGCTTCCTAAAATCAGCAATAGTGTCAGGATTTGGTGTCTGCAGATGGGATGGGGTCCCTAGGTGGGGCAGTCTCTGGATGGCCTTTTCTTCAGTCTCTGCACCATTTTTTGTACCTGCATTTCCTTTAGACAGGAATAATTCTAAGTAAAAAAAAAAAAATAATAAGATGGGTGGGTGGCCACATCCCTCAACTGGGGGGCCCTGCCTATGTACTGGAGGTGGTTTCTACAGGTTCTATCTACTTTTTTGTTAAGTATTTCGGTTAATATCATTCCAGTTGGGTCCTGGGCACCTCTCCCTTCTGGGACTTTCTAGTGGCTACCCCTAGTTCCTCATCCCCCACTGTTACATATTTCTATTCAATTTCCTGACCCAGTGTAATTTTCTCCTTTCTCTTCCCATACTTGATCCTGTGCCCCTTTTTTCCCTCCTACTTCTCTCTTCCCATCCCAAGGTCATTCCTTCCCTCTATCTCCCATGATTATTTTGTTCTCTCTTCTAAGTAGGATTGAAGCATCCACACTTTGATTTTCCTTCTTGTTAAGCTTGTTATGGTCTGTGGGCATTCCGAACTCATTTCCTAATATCCACTTATCAGTGAGTTCATACGATGTGTGTCCTTTTGGGTCTGGATTACCTCACTCAGGATGATATTTTCTAGTTCAATCTATTTTCCTAAAAATTTCACAAAGTCGTTGTTTTTAACAGCTGAATAGTGCTCCATTGTGTACCATATTTTGGTATCCATTCCTCTGTTGAGGGACATCTGGGTTCTTTCCAGTTTCTGGCTATTATAAAAATTATGAACATAGTGGAGCATGTGTCCTTGTTATATTTTGTTCTCTTCTATTGTTTCATGAGAATTAGGTATTTCTGAGTGATGGGGCAATGTTAAAGGTAGAAGATTGTTGTTCTAATGTAATAATAACTGTTTGTACCAGTGTAATCCTTAGAAAGAAGGGAAAATGCAATGCTACGGACTGTGTGAGAATAAACAGTGCCTTGTTCCTAACCCTACTTAGTCCAGACAATTTTCACAACTTCAAAGCCATCCTTCTGTGTCACTTATCACCAGTGACCCCATCCTCATGGCACTAAACTTCTTTAATCAATTGGTGTTTTGTTGCTGAGCCAAAGTATGTTTTTATTTCTGGATATGTATATCTAGTAAGTTTTCTGTTTTTCTCCCATTAACTTGGAATGTAATCCAGTTCTTCTAATCTCTGAGAGAAAGAATCCAGGCATTTGGCTTTACCTATTTGATAAGGCTACTTAATTCCATTATTTTGCATGGTCATTGATTTTATCTATTTGTATTTGGGTCTGAATCATGTTTTTAGGTGTTTACTAACAAGGCCACAGATTCTTTAGTTCAAATCACCTCCTTATTTGGTGTGTGACATCTGTAATAGCATATTAGTGAATTTGAGAGCACTTTAAGTTAATAAATGAAGCAGGAGGCATTAATGTGTTGTGATTATCCATTGATTTAGGTAACACATACTGAATATGCACCAGTTCTCAGCTACATCGTGTATTGCTTAAGAATGCAGGAACACACACAATTAAGAAAATAGTTTCCTTTGATTTTAGTGGAACAGTAGACTTTTAAAAATAGGACATGTTTGGTAACAGTCATAGAATGGTGTAAGGTGTGGTGATGGTAAAGCAGAAAGGAAGTACTACAACACAGTATAATGACTAAAAGAGAAATAGCAAATTACTGATGATTACTAACAAGGGAACAGGGCATAGGTTGTTTAGGGCATGTCTTTTTGCAGCTTACGTATTTGATGATTGTATGTGAATATATATATATATATATATATATATATATATATATACCAGTTCTCAGCTACATCTCAATATTATATATATATAATATTTTGTCAATCATTACCATATAAGCAATGAGATAATTTGAGAGCATTATGAGTAGAGAATGATATATCCAAGACTACTAGAAATGAAATATCATAAAACCTACAAAAATAATCATTTGAAATACATGAACGAAGTCTAATTGCTGGATCTAGCAGGTGCTGAAGATTTAGAAGATACTGTCTTGAAGTCTCAGACTATAGATGCATCAGCCTTTGGCAATAGAAGGAACAGAGGCATGCCTGGTAGAGTGTTTAGTGTGAGTGAATGGCTAGGTGAATGGAGGATTTCATGAGAAACAAAAATGTAAGAAGTATACCCGGGACAGAGAAATAATGTTACTCACTCAAAGTTCCTTCCACAGAGACACAGATTTTAAGAGGCCTCAACCCTCAACATTTTATTTTAGTCATGGTAAAATTACATACTACCTTGGTTAATATAAAATCTGCCTTCTCTCAGACAAATATATAACTGACATTTTTGCCCTTTTTAAAGGATTTTTCAGAAAAGGAGAAATCTACAGCAAAATCTCTGGAAGATGCAAAAGCGAACTTTTACTGTGAATTGTGTGACAAGCAGTATAACAAACACCAGGAGTTTGACAATCACATTAATTCTTACGACCACGCTCATAAGCAGGTAAGCCAACATGAGAAAAGTCCTTTCACCTCTGAGATTTATACTTTCAGAGCAGAACTGCAATGCTTCAGCCTTATTTATTATCATCTAAGACTCAGAGGTGAGATCATTTTATGTTCATTTTTTTGTGAAAGGTTGTTTACTGTACAAATGTTAGGGAAACTCATTTTTTTTCTTAGAAGCACCATAAAGTTTGATGTGGGTGTAGATATTTCCTAAGAGTAGTGATTGTGTAATTGTGGATATATATATATATATATATATATATATAAACCAGTAAAAGCAATGTCACATTAAAAGTAACTAAAGTGGTTACTGGAATAACTAAAATCCCTGACAACTACAGAATCTACAACAGAATTGATAAATTCCTCTGATGTTTGTTTTTACCCTGCAAATATTCCAAGGTGTATTTGGAAATACTGCATCTGAGAACTCAATACAATAAGATTATTACCCAATAAATGAGACATTTCAAACAAACATTTTAAAAAGTCCAACATATAAGTCAGTAGATAAAGACAAATATCCACTTTTCAGTTCAATTTCTTTAAAGGTCACATATGTTGTCCTCTATAGGTCTATTGTTCATATCTCATCAAACTTTTTCCTTGCTGGTTGAGGTATTGAGGTCTTTGTGGCTTAGGATTTATGATTGTCATATTCCTGTGACCAAGAAATAAAACTCCTATGGCCAAATGATTATTACTAAGAGTTATGGTGTCAAATGGAACTGACATGTTGCAATCTCTGGGTAAATTTTGTGTATTCTCTCTGAAACATTTATTCAAATTAAATGAGATCAAATGTTTTCTATCATTTATGGGATGAATATTGCTTATGTGGCTTTGGAAAACATAGCACTGGTCATAAAGAAACTTCTAATGTGCAGGACATGTGTATTTAATTAAACTAACCTGACATTAGCAAGATCAGTGGGGGGAATGTTTAAGGGTTGTAATGACCAGCCCTCATGTGTAATCTATTGTTAAAATAATTAGTAAAATCTCCTTCAGTATTCTATCTTGATAGCTCTTAGATAGTTCAATAGATCTTGTAGTTGAAACTGTAAAAACCCAAACATAACACTCTGACCTATTTGCCCATTGAATTTCTTGTTGCATTATCCCTGTTTCATTTACATCACCACCTGCCCTTGTGCTATATTGCTATATTCCTTGGAAGCAAATTCCAAATAGCACACAATGCCATCTTAAAACATTGCAGCATGTGTCATGAGTTCTTAAAAATGTAACATTATCATTTTCAAAATAATACTGAGTTATCTTGTTTCCCTAATTGTATCAAAATTTGCAAATTTGAGCTGTTTGAAAACAGTGAAAACTTTCACTGCTATTATGTGTTTCACATGCTATTATGTGTTTAACTTTTGTCTTTAAAATGGTTAATCTACAGGTCTTTTGCTACTTATTTAATGGTTACTCTTTACAATCTGTTTTCCTCATGTAAGTTTTTGTGACTAATTTTTTTTCTAGTGTTATGTTCTCACGTGTTTCTTAGTCCTCTGGGCCATCATAAAACTGTTCTAGTTAGCAATCTGGTCAAATTCAGACTTCTACTTTATTTTGAAGGACAATGACAAGGGGGATACTGAATCCTTCCATGGAGACACAGACGATATCTTTAACTCATCTTTATAAAACATAACATTTGTAGTTCATGGGCTCAGGTACTGTCAATTTTATACAAGAGTGTGCTCTACAGCCAGTAATGGTCAGTAGTTCACATCAGTTACTCCAGCTGAAGTTATATAGTGGCTCAGCAAAAGAATAGCTCATCTTTCTTCCTCAGTGGAATGAAATGTGACGCTTAGGACAAAACTCCTTGTAAACAGATGCACTCAATGTGACTTTATTCAGGCAGTCTCCAGGCTACCTATTAATAAAAATATGCTGGGAATTCAGGAAAAGATAAGAGAAGACCTTCTAAAATGGGTAGTTGATCTTGAGTTGTGTTTTACACGGATGTGTATATGTATATGCCTTGAAACTGAGATGACATTGTTGACAGCAGACAGTTACAATGAAAAAAATGCAAGATAATTAGTTTCTTGGCAAGAAGTGTACCAGCATGCAGCATCCATTGCCGCTCAGAATTATGCCTAATCAATTTCCTTTCTATCATTTTCTTCACAGGCATTCGTACTGGATTTTTAAAATGTTAACAGAACAGCTCGTTCTCAATCATTTCGTCACATCTATACACCTACTTCCTTTTATTTTTAGGTTTATGTGTAACTTTCCACATCATTCACTTTCATCTAAACAATTGTATAGTTTCCACTGGGTACTACTTTGATAGATATGTAAAAGGATGAATTTAGTTCTCAGCTTCAGAGAAGAAGCGACATAATTGAAGAGACAAGCCAAAGAACATGATTATGCATTAAGCATTGCAGAAATCATATGCTGTGGAAATCCAGAATTAAAAACAAAAAAACTCCTGATTTATAAAGAAAGGAGGACAAATCATTCAAGTTTTGAAAATAATGTATAAAAGTTAAACATATAACCAAAACCAGTACATCCTGTATGGCAGGAAGTCAATATCAAGGCAAGAGGACTGATATGAAGCTGGGCACAGAAAGTACTAACCGTTTACATGCTCCTGAAGGCATGGCTATTCTTTTGGGAGTTTCTTTATCTTTGAAACAAGTTCATCTGTGTAATTTTCAGTGTCTTATACTTGTATCTCAATCTTGCAACCTCAGGTTTTTTTCTATTCTTACATGTCATTACTACCAGTCTCTAACTGAACTCTATTTCCAGCATTTTCCCTATTCAAATTCAGCTTATCCACTTATGACCAGATAGATTAGCCTACTGCATTCTCGGGATTGCTCCTTCCCTAGGCAATCTCCAGTGATTAGTGACTGACATTTAAAAGAGGATAGTCTTATTCAGACCACCATCCAAACCACATGCAATCTGGCTTCTGCATCTACTTCTGAACTCATCTCCTAGAACTCCCAGCATGCCCCTGCAGTTTTCTAAAAGATACCTTATGGTTTTCCACCTGCCCCTCTTGGCTCATACTCTTCGCACTGTCTAAGATGCTTTTCCATTTAATGGCTACAACTCATATTGCTGCATGTTTCATTGAGATTGGCAGCTTCTATCTGAACTTTAAAGGAGCTGAGACTTCATAGAAAGCTAATTAAAAACAGACTTTTCCAGATTCTTTTAGCTGAAAATCAATTCATATATTTGTATCTGCTGCCCACTTTTGTAAACAAAATAATAATTAAATCTTCAGCAGACCTTAGTGGTCTTCCAGGATAGTGTGGAATTGTTACCTTTTAAAGATTTATTTTGGCCCAAAATATTTTGAAAAATGGTTAAGTTTTAGATGAAACCAAATTTAAAAATCTTTTTTTAGTGAAAAGAAACTTTATGTTCTGAAAATGAAGAGTTCATTAAAATAAAATATGCAAAAACAATCTCTAAATTTCAAAGCTAAATACAACCAGTTGGTCCTTGCTTCATTAAACTCTCTTCTTGACAGGCATAGTGATTTTGAGGATGGTAGGATCTGACTAAGAATAGCTTTTGGCCTGTGGAATAGAAGCGGTTGCCAACATTTTACTTCCATGTGGGTTCAGATGAAATTTCTTGCCTCTGCTGTTGAATTTCCAGTAATAAGATCTTCCATTTTTGAGACGTAAATCCAAAGTTAGAATCTATTCATTACTCAGCAGTAGAACAAATTGGAACTAGAAATAAAACAAGCTTTGAATTCTCCCTTTTTCTTTCATTCATTATCCTCTATTTTAAAACACTTCTGTATTTTAAATACTCTCTATATCTAAATAGCAATATATTGCACCTGATGATTTTATTATAATGATATTATTCATGAACATTCTTTCAACTATTTATTTATTTGTGTGTGTGAATGTGTGTGTGTGTGTGTGTGTGTGTGTGTGTGTGTGTGTGTGTGTGTATAGTTAATGCCTGATTCCTGCAAAGGCCAGGAGATAGCATCAGACACCCTGAGACTGGAGTCTAAGATTGCTTTGATCTAGTATATAGATGACAGTAACTGAAATCAATCCTCTGTCAAAACAGCAAGTGCTTTTAACTACTAAGCCACATCTTTAGTTACTTTTAAGCACATTTTCATTCTGCAGAAATAAGTAAGTATATATCTTTAAAACATAAAACAAAACTTCCTGTTGAATACTTAATAATGCCTTCTCTATAATTTGAACAAGAATTGCACTATTTGGGTATTATTTATAGAGGCACTTTAGCTCATCATCAACACATCTAAAGTTTTAAACTCTCTCCCATGAGGAAACATAATGAGGCTCAAGCTTTGACAACCTCTTTGTATTTATAGCTCATGTTTTGAGGACACAATTCAGTTGTTTCATCTGCAGTCCCAGACACCTTCTAACTCCTTACAATTGTTGAAAATAATTTTAAAAGCAGTTTCTGTGTGTATATAAATTACAGTCCCTTGGCTAAAGCAACACTGTGATTGTTCCTACAGTGAACATGTCAGTGACAATCCATTTCTCCTGAGACCATCTTTAGATCACACTCATGTTTTAAAGACTATTGTCTGCAAATGTTTGATATTGAAAAATTAATCACGCATCTTCGAATTGAGAACTCTTATTTTTCCCCAGAGACGCAATTGTTCTTCTAAATTAAAAGCAAACAGATACAAGCTAGAATACCTCCTGTATTCAAGAAAGATCCTCCTTACAGTCTCTCTACATGTGGAGCTTAAACCACCTAATCTCCCTTGTCCTTACACAGGATTTATTTTTCCTCAGGGGGACTTGTTTAGTGTTAGGGTTAGAAGCAGACTCAAAATGATTCCTTTTGAAAATGTTATTTTGAATTCTTTCCTTTTCTACTAACTCTAGGTAAAATATTCAAGTCAATCTATCATTATCATTCTAAGCTCAAAGGGGATGACTCACCTCTAAAATTGTATATTGTTTCCTTCCCAATTCACTCTTGTCATCCTCCTACAGCTTCGTTTAAATTATCTATTAATTCTACCCCAATGGATTCAGTGAGGATAAAACATATCAAAGACTGGGTGGTTTATGTGGCCAGAGTACTAGTTGCATTTCTTTTTGTTGTGATGCAGTAATACGTAACCAAAGAAAAAGGGATGAAGGATTTACCTTGAGATGCAATTTAAAAATGGAGGCTATCCAACACAACAGGGAAGGATTAGCACCAAATGAGGCAGTAGGTATCACTGTGTTCAGAGTCAACAGTAGAAAGAATAAGAAATATGGCTAGCCTATAAAATCTTAAGGCCTGCCCCTACTAATATACTTCTGAAAGACTCCACCTCCTACTGATTTCACAGTCTTATAAATCGGTTTATATCTTATGTGACCAAGTGTTAAACATGTTAGCACATGGGAGACATTCCATGCCCAAACACAAGTCAGACTTAACAATAAAGATAACTACTCTGTAATAACACTGTGATGTGATGTAGTCTTCTGAGTTTCCAATTCTACAAACCCATATTTCATAGAGCACGGTGTGTGTGTATGTGTGTGTGTGTGTTCCTGTAATTACCTAGCTGTATTTTCATATTCTATTAGTGAAGAATTACAGCAAAACTAGTCTTAGATTTTTTACTCATATTCAATTTAATTTATTCTATTTATTTATTTCACATTGGCTAAAAGAATTTTAATCTCATGATTTTCCATTTACAGAAAACATGTACTTAAAATCTGCATTCTGATCTTAGATGTGCCATGTGCTTTCTGTTCCCTCTACCTGCAGTACTTCCAATTTGACCTTGAACTTTCTGTTTCTTGTTATTGAAGTCACAAGTCTTACATCACCTCTTAGCAGAATCTTTCCTATTCTTCATAATTCAAAGAGTGAGTTATCATCTTTCTACTTCTTAACATCTTTGGCAATAACTGTGGTAATCAGAGGCAGCTCGAGGGCTCCTCCGATCCAGCTGTTCGATGTCCATGATTTTAACAGTTCATTGTTTTACCCTTGGTACCTTGAAATCAGCCACAGGAAATAATAAAAGCCCAGGCTTCTCCTCTTTTATTTTTGTGTCCTAGAGAGTTAGCAGACTGCTACAAAATTACTTGCACTCTTAAACTTAAAAAATTAAAGGGTTGTTTTTTAATTTGCTGGTACTCCTAACTTCTCTCTGTCATTAACCCTGAAAACAAAAGTTAGTTGTCAGTACTAGGTACTGTGCCTCTAGAACTGAGAGGTACAATACTGACATCCATACCAATAAGTCAATAAGTATGTTTAGTGGAATTGATATTTTATTAGTTCTTAGATATTTTTTACAATGTTTTTGATCATAGGTACTCCTCTTACCCAACTTCTCCCAAATGCATCACCCTCTACCCAAGCAACATAATTATATCCTCCTTTTTTTTTTGCCTGTAGGATCCAATTTGTACTTCACATGTAATCTTAGATATGTAGGCCTCTGAAAAATATTATCTACCTATGAGAGAATATACTTTTTAAAAAATAATGTCATTCACTTAGCAGTTATCAATTGTCAATAGTTCCTCAACTAGAGTTGGAATTCCAAGCCCACTTCCTATCCATGCTGGAAGTTATTCTAATTTAATCTTGCACCAATCTTATGCATGCTGTTACAACCAATGTGAATTCAAATGTGAAGCTGCCCTTCTGTGCACAAAAGATGCAGTTTCTTTATATTCACCCACTGCCTCTACCTCTTATCCTATTTTCAAACAGTTTCCTGCCAAGGCAAAAGGTATAATAGTAGATAATTCCATTTGGGGCTGAGAACTCTTTATTCTTTTACTTTCTGCACCATGACTAGTTTCTGTGTCTCTGTGTTATCTGTACCATGACTAGTTTCTAGTGTTAATTGTTATATACTACAAATAGAAGCTTTTCTATTGAGAACTGAATACACATTAATCTATGTGTATAACGAGACAGTATAAAAAACCTCTTAAATATAATGTCCATTTCATGGAATAGTAGCAGTATATTTTCCCCTAGAGACTATTATTTTCTTAAAAAAGATTCATATACCCAATATCAGTGTGAGACAAGACTTTCATCATTTGAAGTCAGCCTTAAATGCAATCAGAAACTAGTTCGGTGCTCATATGATGTACATTCTGCTATTGCAACAGTGGACTTGATTTTCTTTGCCAGTCATTATTATAGCTTTCAGAGTTTGCTTCTGGGTAAGACTGTGATCTCTTTTCTCCTTGTGTTGCATGGATAGCTTGTTTGAGCACTGTAAAATCTAGTCATCTGAGATGAAACTTCCAGGTCAGGACCAGCTTAAGTTCTTTCTGTGCTATAACTCAAGTATGTAGTGTCTTTGGAGTTTCTGTCAATTTTTGAAGGGTAACCAAAAGTATTTGAAATAGTCTGTAATATTTAGGGATCGATGGGACCACTATGGCTAACAACTACAAAAGAGGTAACTCATTCCTAAGATTTTTTTTGGTTGTTATTGTTTATTTTTGAGATTATCTTTTAATTACAATGTTTTTCTCTTATCTTTCTACTCTCTAAAGCCTACCTATAACCCTCTGTACTCTTGTCTAAATTGATGGCTTCTTCCTAAATTATTATTATTGCAGCCAAATATGTATGTGTTTGTTTAAAAGCATTCTTAAATATAACCTCTTGATTACATATAATGTTTTCCAAGATGACCATTTGGGATTAGACAACCAATCAGTGTGGTCTTCACTGGGAAGGACCAGATTTATTTAGTTTCTTATGCTTTTGCTTTTTTTAATGTAGGGTTGAAGCCTCATGAATTTTTTTTCCATCAACTTGGCATGTCCAGTGGTGTCATCTTGGTTCAGCTCATGTTTGGGCACTCATGTTAGTGAGACTCTATAGGTGTAGCTTCTGACATTCTAGAAGCCATGCTCTCACAGCAAACTACACTATCCTCCAGTTCTTATAGTCTTTGTACCCAGTCTTTCACAAAGTTCCTTAAGCCATACATGTGTGAGTAGATGTATCCACTGGGACCCACAACTCTGTATTTTAATTGCCTTTGGTCTTCTGCCGTGGTTTCTGTCTAATGCAAAGAGAATATTTCTTGATGAGTGGTGAATACCATACTTTTCTGTGGGTATGAGGACAAATGCTTATATATTTTTGTTCGGGATTATGCTTGATGAGACTATTTCTTTGCTAGCCAGTGGTGTCTAATACAGGCATTTTTTAACAGTTAGAGGATAACAGCCATTATAGCTGTTTTTATGCATGCATATGTATCTGTCAAGAAGCGTCCACAGTTGCAGGTGTCCATACAACTTTTGAAAAGGTGTTTATATTTTTTTTTGTTTCTCCTCATATTCCCTACTGTACTCTACCCTTCCACTTGCAATCCTAACTTAACTATTCCTTTTCCATTATTCCTCCTTAATTCTTTATACTAATTTGTTCTAGCTCCTTTCTCTCTAAAGATTCACTTAATGTTTCTTTGCTACAAATCTGAAGATTAAAAGTTAATATCTACAATTAAGAGAAAACATGCAACATGTATATTTCTGTGTCTGACTTCTCTTGTTCAGAATGATTTTTTCCCAGCTCCATTCATTTACCTGTGAATTTCTTAATTTTGCTTTTATAACAGCTGAAAATAGCATGCTTTGTAAAATAACAATATGTAGTGGTTGATAGGCATCTGGGATCTTTTCTTTCTGGTTATTATGAATATGGCAGCAATGACCATGAATAATTACCTTTAGAGTAAGAGATCTTCTTTAGATATATGACCAAGAGAGATATAGTTAGATGACATGGCAGACATATTTCTAGCTTGTTTTACAAAGACCCTTTTTTCTTTTTATGTGTGTATTTTATCCAAATGGATGTAAGTGTACCTCATGTATACATGGTCATCAGAGGCCAGAAGAGGGTAAATGTAGTTACAGATATGTGTGAATCACCATGTGGGTGCTGGAAACTGAAACCTGCACCTCCTCAACAAGAGAAGCTAGGGGTCTTAACCTCTGAGCCATCTCTCCCCATTTCTAACTTTCCTGGGTAATTGGCTCACTGATCTTCATGGTTGTTGCACTCATACACACTATTCCAGTAGTGAATAAGCATTCCATTTCCCCTTCAAGCATGCTTGAATTCTTTATCATTTCTTTACTTTAAGCCATCCTGAAACCCACACTCCTACAGCCACATTAACTTATTTTTATAAAGAGGCCAAAATACACATTAAGGAAAAAAATTAAAATTCAACAAATGATATCCTAAATAGGATAGAAGGGACTTTTAAAACAAGACCCTGATAGCATGAGTACTATGATCAATATTTTTTAAATGGGAACTAATGAGACTAAAAAGTTTCTGTAACAGCAAACTATACAAAATTCAAGTGAATGATCAATCTCATGTTGGGAAAATATCTTTACCTGTTGTTCATCTGATAGAAAGTTAGTATTTACAACATATACAGAACTAAGAAAACTAAACAATGGAAAACAACACAATTCAAAATAAAAAGAGTACTCAAAATATGAAATGCAAGTAGAAAAATATTCAAAAACTTGTTTAACATCCTAAGGTATTAGATGAATAAAAACTAAAACTGATTTGATATTTTAATATGTATGTTAAATGAATGGGTACCTAAATAAATGAATTTCTATGGTTGCCTATTCTACTCTCTTGCATCAATACATTTATTCATCATTGGTTAATTATTGCTTTAGGTATATATGCTTAACACAAAGTCTCACAACCTGAAGATAAATGTAATTGCTGAATGAAAGCCATCATTAGCATACATTTTTATACTCTAAGAAAATATTTAACTAATATTATATGTGTCACCATAAAAACCTCAAGAGGAATTGTTAATATCCAAGAACATTTAAGCAATCAGACGATCTTATTATATTTGAGGTTGAAGGGGAAAATGTAAGTCTAAATGTTATTTAAGAGTAGTTATGAAAGGGTGTGAGCTAGGCTCTGCAGTTAGATATGCATTTTAGAATCCTTGGAGTGATAGGAGAGATAATAAGGGATGAGAACATGATTTGTTCAAGGACTGCCAGAGCCTTTCAGACACAGTGGCAGGGGATAGATGTTTACACCAAGAGTAGTTAACTCAATACAAGTTTTTTTTGGATTTAAAACATGAGTCCAAGCATGAAAAGTGCCCTGTGCTACTCAATATTGATTAGAGTAGAAATCTGCATAT
>JADRCC010531793.1:0-10970 GCA_019843855.1 Hylomyscus alleni
TACATGTCTTAAAGAGGCAGGGGTGTTACAAATACCACGAGCCTTCGAAATGAGACACAGTAAAAATTAATAAGCACCCTGGACCCAGGTAGAATGAGTGCCAGGACCGCTGTTCCTTGACACACTCTCAGAAAACCTGTTTCCACATCTGGATTGTACTTTTTGTTCATATTTTGCTCTGCAGCTATACATAGATAAGCCTGTAAACTCTGTCCCTAAAAGTTAGCTGTGTGATTTGGAGGTGACCTTTAACAATTCAAAGTTTCAAGAAGTCCAAGCAATAAAAACGAGTACAAGTTTACCTCACTTTAAAGACACATGTCATGGTCAAAATGTCTGTCAAAAAATGTTTTAAAAACCTTTAAAAAATTAAAACCAAGGCTAGGTATTATGGAGCCTTTAATCTTAGAACTCAGAAGGCATAGGCAGGCAGATCTCTGAGTCTGAGGCCAGTCTGGCCTAAAAAGTGAGCTCCAGGACACCCAGAGCTAGGTAAGCAGATGATCTTTAATTAATTAGTTAGTTAGTTAATTAATTAAAACAAAACCAATCTAATCTACTTGGCAAGACTAGTGAATAACTGACTGCACTCCTGGTAGCCTTTGCAGTTAAGGGGCAAGGGTTGATCTGGATATACTCTGTGGTTTAACTTTTTTTTCTGTTCAATAAGTGTCGAGTATATACTTAGTACTCATAAAATACAAAGCATATACTTTCCTACCAGGGAGGGAGAGAGCAGATTTTCTATGTCTCTAGATGATTTACGAAACTGAATCACAGGAAACAAAATGAAGTAAATACACTTTAATGGGAAAAATGCATTTTACAGTCACTGAAAAAGAGGTATTTACAGGTATTGCTAAGATAGCTGCAGCCTCTAGCAAAAACATGTTGTTAAATTTTAAAATGTCCAAAACATTATATGTGAAAATGATGATTCACCTGACCCAGCCATGGAAAATGCCCTTAACCAATCTATAAAATAGGTTTTCTTTCCAGATCATGAAGAATTATTCACTGAGAGAGATGTATCATAGAGCTGATTTTTTTTTTAAATGGAGCCTAAAATGAAAAGAATAATTCAGAAAATAGAATATTGGCTTCCTGTACCATAAACTTTTGCTGAATGTGCTTTAGGGGAGCGGAGACTGAAACAGGAGAGCGGAGGGAGGAACAGGGCTGTGTGCGCTCTGCTGTCAACCAGGGCAGCAATCAATCAGGCCCTTTTAGATGCGGGGGTTTTCACATGGCTGAAGCACATCAGCCAGGAGAGGGAAGCCCATCTCTTCCGAGTTTATTTATGACAGAGCCCGCCTAACTGAAGTCCAATTTGTTTGTGGAATGCAGTCATTCGGATTCAACTAAACAATAAATGAATCCGCCTTTCCTCCCTCCAACTCCAGAGCATGAGAAAACAAAGGGGAACAATGTTTCAAGCTGCCAGGGGTGCAGTTAGGGGAACAGAGGGAAGGCAGCTTTCCCAGGGGTGGAAACTCCCCCAGGATAACAAAGCACAATTCATTAACCTGAGCCAGCCCTGGATGTCTGTCACCAGCTGTATTTCTCCCAGTGAGCCATTCAGGCCACACAAATGAGCCTGCTGAAAGCTTTTCTATAGCCCCCTGGGCTCTGCAGCCTCCTGCCCCACTGAGGTCTGGGATCCTGTATGACTTCTCTAAGTGGTCCTCCAACTCAACCAAAACCAACATGAATTTCGCATGTTGTTGTTACTAAATAGCAGACTTTGGGAAGCCTCCACCAGGAACGTATTATAAGAGCCAGTACAAGAGAAGGATGCTAAGTAGTCTTCTACTAATTAATGAGCTCCATATTACTGTTACTGCCTGGGGGTCTTCTTAACTAGTGTGTTTTGATTTGTTACATTTCCTAAGAAGTATTTAGCAGAAACAAAAAGTAGATCTTAACATATGCTCTGTCACCCATTTCTACACCTTCATGGGGACCGAAATATGCTTTATTCTTTTCACTCAAGAAAACGAGTGCCATTTAAACATACAACTGAACTTTTTTAAAAGGTAAAACTGACCTGTATATTGCTCATTTGATCATCCCCCAGCAGTTATTGTTCTGTACATTAAACATGCACTTATTATCCTTCAAATTGTGAAATATTTATTGTGCTAAAAAGTTCTGTATCACTAGCAATTACTTCTCCACAACTCCTGGGGAGTGAAAAGCCATGGATCTAGCTTCCCACTCTAAGGAATTCGGAGTCGTGGGAATGCACATTCCTGGGCTTTCAGTCTTGCATAGATTAGTTATCTGGACAATACTCATAAAGTCATTATGTACTGGGCTGCATTTCTACATGACAGGAAAGTTTCTGAAAAATGAAAGATTTGATCTCACATTCTTATTTCTTATTGCTTTCACTAAGTATTTACTAAATACTTTTATGGACTTGAAGCCATCCAATGGAGGGAGGTATATTCTACTGTATTTCTTTCTTACATCTAAAAATGCAATGCTGTATTGTCAGCTCTTCCTCCATGAATTTTGAATTTTTCTCATGCTCTGGAGTTGGAGTGAAGAAAGGCAGATTCATTTATTGTTTAGTTGAATCAGAATTGAATATGAAGTGTCTCTTATTTCCCATTTATGAGAGCCTTGTCTGTAGGGCTACCTAGTAAACACCCTTAAGAAAGCATTCTCTATCCATGAAAGCCACAGGACATACATATTGAGTCAACCCAAGGGGAAGAGGAGGCATCTCAGAATCTTCCAAATCCTTATGCCAGGCATTTGAGGATTTGAAAGGAAGGTCCAGTGGAAACAAGGCCGAATGGGGGTGTGGGTGTATACTCTTGCCCTCTTGCCTACCCAAGCAAATGACTGTATGTGGAGGCTATTTATTAGAAATAGACCAATGGAAAAGAACTAAACTGGGCACTATAATTTCTATGAACACTAGTGACCATGGAAGAAATAACAGAAGGGACAGACGCTAGGAGTAAACAGGAATGGAAGACGGGAGGAAAGCAATCGATGCCTCCAGTGACTCTGAGACTCCATCTTGTATTAGGCTCCAAGCCAACACAAAAGTGGGGCTTTCAAGCATTTAAATATCAATTCTATTTTTGAGAACCTGTGAAAAGAAAAGTCTATTTATGATTAGTAAAGCTGGCACAATATGCAGATAATTATTCAGAGATACATTTTTGTGTCATTTTAGACGCGAGCGCTTATTTATTTATTTTTTTTTTAGGACTCAAGCACTAGAAAATGGTGTTTCTATTCCACCACAAATGTATAACTTTTGCTGAAAACTGCTTTAAAAATGACTAAGTTCCAAAATTGACACTGTCAATATTCATAAAAGCAATATTCAGTTATTTTGTATATGCAATAATTGATGTAAATGTAAGAAGGGCATAATGGGATATTTTTCAAACTTCATGAATTTTGCCTGGTCTTCTTATTTCCACAAAACATTTCTAAACTTATCAAGGTACAAAATGTGGTGGGGAAAAGAAGAGACGCATTGTAATAAAAAATAATAATAAAAAGTCTCAGAGTTTTTATGGAAAATTAAAAAAAAAATCATTATTCCTATACTCAAACAGGGTGAGATCTCCAGGCAACCAAACATCCAAAATTAGGCAGAAAAGGAAGCTGAATGTGATTCTGTTTGGGTACAAAGTCTGTTAATAAGAGAGACAGGCAAAGCCAATGACATCTGAAGAGCGGAACCCTTAGAAGAACTTTAGGTAGGGGATTCTAAACTGTTTCAGATAGACTTGATAAACTAACTGGAGTCAAAAGTTTTTTTTATCAAAGGATTACAAAAGATTTCTAAGTGTGTGCCAAGGCTCTAAGAACCTGTTACAAACAGCTTTGTAGTGAAAGAATTTCATGAAGAGAAATGCTTACAAAAGCCAGGCAGTCCATGTAATTAAGTGAAGACTCAGTGGGCTGGTCAGTGTGAGAGCTCAGAGTGACAGCTCAGCCCTTTAGAGCAGCCCCACTGCAAAGGTATCTGCAGCAATCTGTTTTAGAACACAGGCCACACATAAGTCTAAAATAAATGTTTTATAGAAAAAGCAACCACATCATCGTTTTCCAAAACACCAAAATGCCCAGCCCCCACTCCCACAAAAAAACTGTTGAAGGTGCCTAACCCCAAACAGCAAGAGCCTTGATGATAGATTAAGACATTTGAATTGTAACAGGTTCCCTCTGACTTGAGCTAATCAACTTCTTCTCATCCTCTGAACCACCATCCCAATGCCACCAAGTCCCATCCTTGAAGGGATTCAGAAATGTTAAAGCCTCACAGGTCTTGCCTTGGTAGTATGTTAACTGGTTCTTTGAAGCTGGACTCTGGTTTTTGCCTTATGTTTTGTAAAATGATTGGTGCTAAGTGCTCTAAAACAGCCCCGAATTCTTAATATACACAATTATGCAAAGGGAAAAATTATATATCCATATGCTAACAAAAATGAATTATGTTTGCTTTCACCTATCAATTTCCTATCTGGTACATAGGAAAGGACAACAGAGAGCTGTTTCATAAGTGAGACATGCCACTAAAATAGAATATTTCACTACCTAGTAATATGCTCAAAATAATTATTTTCAACATTAGAATAGAATATTACAATCTCTAAAACCTAGCTCATTCCTTATGTACAAACATTCTAAAGGCAACAAGTGAAAAACTCAAATTACCTAAAACTGCTTATCAAATACATACTGCAAAAGAATTATCTTCACAAGCAGAATATATAAATACACAAATACACACACATATACATATGTACAATGTTTATCGATATTTCTTCTGGACAAAAAAAAATCTACAAAAGCTAAATTTTACCCAGCAAATAAATAAATAAACTAAAATGAAGAAATAGTATACTGAAATGTGTACTTTATTCATCATCCTCTATTTAGAGATCGCCAGTGTCCACTTTAAATCAACAGTCCATGTTAACATATCAAGTAGGTCTAGACTAGTGAAACATCAGCCTTACAGTAATTCCAGCACCTCGCCAACCTACACAACCACCTCTGGGAACACATGTCTTCAACGTTCCTTCCCATGAGCCTTACAGCAATTCCAGCACCTCGCCAACCTACACAACCACCTCTGGGAACACATGTCTTCAACGTTCCTTCCCATGAGCCTTACAGCAATTCCAGCACCTTGCCAACCTACACAACCACCTCTGGGAACACATGTCTTCAACGTTCCTTCCCATGGCATTCAAAGGAGGCACTGATCCTGACAGACTAATGTCTCCTTTGTGAAAAGTACTGCAAATACCACGGCTAAAGGAAATTAATAAATAAAACACAACCACAAATTAAATGCCACCATTTACATAAAGCCGTAATGCATCCTGAAATGTACTGTGGGCACCACTGCGAACTTGAAAGCGACACATTATGAAGAAGCCCGAAGCTGAGATAGTCCAGGAGAAAAAAAGGGGTTTTGACTCCATGGTTCACAACTTCAAATGAATCATCAAAAGAGTTTAATAGAGAAGTTTCCAACAACATCAATGATAATAATAATTCAGGAAGGTTCTGTTCATTTTATAATCACTATTACATTACATATTCAAATTTATCATTCTGTATGATCCATGGAATTGGCAAATATATGACCTTTTGCCCTAATAAAATCAAGTGAATAGTTTTATATAAAAATTTTCAAGTGAGGAAAATAAAGGCCAGGAAAACAAGTGATCTACCCACGATCTAAGAGAGAACGAATCCAGACAGAGGTGCAAAGGACTGGGACCAGATGCAGCAAAACTTTCATCAGCAGCTGTGAAGAAAAGGGACAATTCTGGAGTGGCCAGACTACTGGGTGTCCTTCGGAATTACTGCTCAAGCCTAAGACCTTAATAGAACATAGGAATACCCTCCAAAAAGCAGGATTCTAGCTGCAGGCTGCTCCAAATCCTGTAGTATCGCCTATAAAACAGCTTTATCTGTGATCCTATTGTTTGGAGCCCAATTACCCCGGAGGATTTCAGGAAACATTAAGTGTCTTTCTTTTCCTCAACATTTTAGAAATTTCCAACAAACAGTACATTCTAAAGCATCCCACTTAATTAATTATGAAAAATTTACATGTCCCAAATGAAAATAGAGTAGAAAGATTTCTACCAAGCACTACATGTGGTCTCTCTGGTATGTGAGGTTAGTTTTAAGTGAAACAGAAGAATTAATGGCTTTATTTAAATACTACTCTGACAAGCCCATTAAAAATCATCCATTCCTTCCCCTTGTTTTAAAGTACTATGTTAATTATGTTTATGCATATAGAAATATTTATTTAACAATTTAGACAGTTAGAAAATGTCATATGTAAATGGAAATCCCGAATTGCTTTTAATCCAGAGTGTCTATGCTCTTAACGGATGCATATGTGAATTCCCCAGCTTTAAAGTGAAAAATGTCTGAATCTAATATTTAAACACCACTCTCATGATGTGCAATATTCTTAGGTGGAAGAGAATACACTAACATTCCCAACACAGACTTGGTTACAGTGGAACTCTAGAGATATATTTAGCTCCATTATGTGGTATTATCATGCATGTGTTATCTCTTTCACTTATTTTAGACTGGAAACCAATTCCAAATGATTGTATCAAGGAAACATTCTATTGAAGGAGGATTCAGCAGTGAATTGTATCCCACAATTATAGATAACCAATATCATTTTGAAAAAGATATTTGCACCTTCTCATGTTCACCAGAGACATTTGCAACACAATCACTGTTCATATAGTACATTGTTTCATGAAGTAAACATTTATTTAAAACACAGGGGTGTTTTGTCTTCCTTGGTTTTGCTTAATCTCCAGTAAACATAAAACAGAGAATCCCTAAAGGAATCACAGGTATCTCTTCAGTAATTCAACTCTCTATCTGCAACTGCCACATTATATTTTCATATACCTGACTTCTCAGTCTGAAGTTTTCAAATTATGTGAACTCTCAAGACAATCTGTTTGTCCTCTCTAGAAGGAAGACAAGAGCAGACAGTGGTTCCCGGATTTTGTGAATATTGTCTTTAAAGATGTCAATGCAGGGGATAACCTTAGCTACTACTCCAATAAACACAACTTACTTGGGTAGTTGCATCCCAGATGCATACCAACTCATGATCTTTTGGTAAAAATGTTTGTTACAGTAAGACCTTACTACAACCCAACTAGAAGCAAACAAAGCTTGCATCCTTGTTTCTGTGACGGAAAGGGCCAAACAAGATTTAATATGGTTGGCAGTGTTCCACAGGGTTCTAACAGACTCACTGAAAGCTATCAACCAGAGAGAGGGGGGATGAGCTGTCTCAGTAAAAAAGAAAAGGATGAATAACCCATATCACATATGAGCATGAGCATGCATGGTCCCTCAGTTACTTCATACTGAGACTCAGCCCAAGCCATCACTCCACAGGACAGATTGATTCAGATCACCCGTTACTAAATTAAACATTTTCTGCTCTCGCTGCATCTCATTAAACACACTGTTGCAAGTTTCAATAACTCAGGGCTTTCACTTGCACAGTCACCCATTCTGTTATTGTTTACAGCAACCTAATTTGGCACATAATAATTCGGGCAGCATTAGCTTCATATTACAACGAAGTATTAATTTTTAATATAATTGCATTCTTTCATCCAACAATAGCTGGTCTGTAGGGATTGTACTCGAGTGATTCTTCAATTATTATACAAGGAAAATTCTTCTAATATTTTGCACTTCTCTTTGCCCTACTGATTCATTTCACAATAAATTAAAAACTCATTAGGAGCTTATTTAAACTAGCTTATTTGCCTAAACAATACAGTGAATTATTACATTGGCACAAAATACATGGCCTATACATCTTTAAAAATCCCTTTTCCAAACAGTAAGTGATTTGATAATTAACGCATGTTTTCCTAGCAAAATGACATGGGATTACAGAAACCCACAACTTTGCAAGGCAGTAAAAAATATCCTTCAAACATGAGTAGAATAATAATAAAGTAATAAATAAATTAAAATATTATTTTAAATAAATAAAGTAATAATAAAATAATTATTTTAAATAAATTAATAAATAAAAATAAAATTATAAGAGCTGTGCCTTTATGTTTCTATCACAAATCCAAATGAGGAGAGAGTAGAAGTCACTACAAATGAGCAAACATGACGTCCTTCAAATGTGGGCGGCCACAAAGTAGAACAGACATACATAAGAGGATAAAAGATGATACAGCTCAAATGTGTAGGTTCAAGTTATAATATGAAATGTATTAAAAGGTGGGAGGAAGGCACTTAATCATTAACTTGTACTATTTAATTATGTTTACACAGGCATATTTAATGGTTTCTATTTATATTAGTTTCAGCATGAAAACCATGTTTTAAATTCTCTGTTTTAAAATTCACTATGTTCAAATTGAATTTTTCAACATTTATGTTTGTGGTCAGTAACAGATAATTAAATTAGAAAAATAATAGGATGAACTGTAATCTGAATTCTCTAATACTGGAAATAAGCAATGCAGAATTGGGAAGAAGGTAAGTCACTCATTTATACATCTGACTAAAAAGTATTATGTTAACTGAATAACAGAAACAATTGAATTTCTTGTGTAGCCTTGCCTAAGACATTGTAAAGGCCCTATTCCAAGAATATTTTTCTAAAAATATGAATCCAGCTGGGCAGTGGTGGCACATGCCTTTAATCTCAGCACTTGGCAGGCAGAGGTAGGCAGATTTCGGAGTTCCAGGCCAGCCTGGTCTACAGAGTGAGTTCCAGGACAGCCAGGGCTACATAGAAAATCCCTGTTTCAAAAAAACAAATAAAATAAAATAAAATAAAATAAAATAAAAAAATATAAAAAAATAAAAATACAATTCCATATTTTTGAAAAGTATGTCCCAAAATATCTAAACATAGTGAATAATATGACTCTAAGAAATATAAAAGAGGGCCTGGAGAGATGGCTTAGAGGTTAAGAGTGTTGACTGCTCTTCCAGAGGTCCTGAGTTCAATTCCCAGCACACATGTGGTGGATCACAACCATCTGGAATAGGATCAGATGCCCTCCTCTGGTATGCATAAAGATAGCATACTCATATATATAAAATAAGTAAATCTTTAAGAAAATATGAAAGAATTAGCTATGTATCTATAAAATACACAAGGAAAGGATTATTCTGTCAAAGAATATGCAATAGAGGTTATAAGTTACAGAAATGAAATGTATGCAAGGAACATGAAACTGAATATAGTATAGGAGTTACAAAAAAGAAAATTGCATGAGAATATAGTGGTGGTTTTTTTTTTTTATTTTGCCACATAAAGATTCTCAGATTTAAGAAAGGAATATATTACTTAAATTAATATATCAGCGTGTCACTTAAATGTAACTCATATTGATCTTGATTATCAATTAATTTTACAAGAGGGTATGAATTATGGCATTTAAAATTATAAACTGCCATATTTGTACTCAACAATAAAGATTTAAGGAAGCCAAAAGTAGTTAAAACTTGTCCCTTTCCTAGTTAACACTAGACACTTAGTATAATGTAACAAATCCATGGTCCAGAAAATTTGCTAGTAATTTCTTTAAGTTGGCCTACTTAATGCCGTGGCAAGAATTTAATTATGGCCAATTTCTCCAGAGCCTTTAAGTATGGTACAGAGACAAGCTTCATTCTGAAATCTCCCCTTCAACGTTTAGCACTTCAAGAGACATACACTTAAGAATGTTCCCTAGTACTTACCGCATCCTTCACATAGCCTCCTTCCAGGCTCGATCCCATGGGAACACCGACCTAATTGATCCTCTTTTTCTATAGCAATAGAAGACCCGATTAAGGAGATGCTCTTGCCCTGTAAAACTGAATTAAAGCTAATTGTTTTAAAGCTACCAACTACCTAAATGTATTCATCAGTTTAGGGATTCACTTAGACATTCTGAGAATGACAAGGAACATACTTCCAAACAGTATTAGAAATGCAAAGTCTTGGAGTATATCACCAGGAATATTCCATTTAATCCCAGAATTTAAGAGGCAGAGGCAGGTAATACCCCTCTAAATCTGAGGCCAGACAGTTCCACAAAGCAAGTTCCAGGCCAGACGAGGTTACATAGTAAGACCCTGTCTCAACAAAAGCCAAAAATGGGGCCAGGGCTAGATAGTTGGTTCAGTAGTTAGGAGTGCTAGCTGCTCGTTCAGAGGATCCAGCCTTGATTTGCAGATCCCAAATTGTGACATACAACTCTCTTTAACTCCATTCCCAGGTGATCTAAAACCTGGGATCACTGGACTCCACAGGCACTACGTGCATGTGGCACACAGACAGATATGCTAGCAAAACATTCATATACTTAAAAGAAAAAAAAATTAAAACAGAACCATGGAGTATATTAAGTAAAGTATAAAATAGTCAGGCATAATTATTACATAGCATTTAAGTGATGTATCAGAGGTATTAAATTATTTTCTATTGGTAAACGTTAATCCAGACTAAGGAGGGGGAAAAAGACATCATCTGTAGCTTTAAGCTAAACCACAAAGAAACTACTTACATACATGAGTCAGACAAAATCCATTAAGACTTTGAGAAGGAAGGCAAAGAATCCAAGTGAGAAAGAGAACTCAAGGAGGTTAGAAAGGGAGGGAGGGCTCCAGCTGTCTGAAAAGGAAATATGCATTTTATTCTGAGGGCTCTGGGAAGTCTCTGAGTGTGTAAGCAAGAGAGAAACGTGAGTACAAATGATTTTAGAAAGAGCATTAGAAACAATGGACAGTTTTCTCACCTTCATCCTGCCTATACAATTTGAGACAGGGACTGTCTGTATTGGCAGTTATTCTTAAGCATGGTAGGTTTCCAGGAAAGGATATGCCAAACTAATATTTTTACACTTTATTCCCAAACCTGAAAATGTCATATAGCATGATTTTCTTCTTGGCCTTCACTCACT
>JADRCC010531800.1:4419-20113 GCA_019843855.1 Hylomyscus alleni
CTTTCTTTCACTCTCTGCTCCATTTTTTGTCCCTGCATTTTCTTTGGAGAGGAACAATTCTGGATCAAAACTTTTGAAGATGGGTGGATGGCCTCTTGCCTCTCATGTGGGCCATGTTAGCCTCCCCCATCCCAGGTCTCTGGGAAATTCTAGAGGTTTCCCTGCCACTTACTGCTGCAAATATCAGTAAATTCTCCCTCTAGGATTCTCTCCTGTCTCCCATTAGTACCTAATCATTCTCCCCCTTTTCCTCTTCCCTGTCCCATCCAGGTTCCTCCCTCCCTCTGCCTTCCATGATTATTTTGTTCCCCTCTAAGTGGGTTTCAGGTATCCACACTTGGGCCTTCCTTCTTGTTAAGCTTCTTTGAGTCTGCAAGATGATTCATGTGTATTCTGAACTTTTTGGCCAATATCCACTCATCAGTGAGTACATACCATGCATGTTTTATCGAGTCTGGGTTATCACACTCGGGATGAGATTTTCTAATTCCATCTATTTGCCTGCAAGATTCATGATATCCTCATTTTTAGTAGCTGAATAGTATTCTTTCCTGTGAATGAACCACATTTTCTGTATCCATTCTTCTTTTCAGGGACATCTTGGTTGTTTCCAGCTTCTGGCTTTTACAAATAATGTTAATATGAACATAGTGGATCATGTGCCTTGTAGTATGGTGGAGTATCTTTTGGGTATATTCCTAGGAGTGGTATAGCTGGGTCTTTATGTAGAACTATTTCCATTTTTCTGAGGAACTGCCAGATTGATTTCCAGAGTGGTTGTACCAGTTTGCATTCCCACCAGCAATGAAGGAGTGTTCTTTCTCTACATCTATGCCAACATGTACTGTAGCTTCTGGTTTTGATTTTAGCCATTTTATTTGGTGTAAAGGAGAACCACAGGGTCATTTTGTTGTGCATTTCTTTAACGACTAAGAATGTTGAACATTTCTTTAAGTGCTTCTCAACCATTCAAGATTCCTCTGTTGACAATTTTCTGATAAGCTCTGTACCCCAATTTTTAATTGGATTATTTGGTTTTTTTAAGAGTCTAAGTTGAGGAAATTCAATAAATCATCAATTCTTAATACAAAAGCATACATTCAACAAAAGTGGAAAATTTAGATGGATTAGATGACTTTCTAGACAAATACCACAGACCAAAGTTAAATCAGGATCAGGAAAAATATCTAAACAGTCTCATAACCCTTAAGTAAATAAAAGCAGTTGCTAACAACCTCCCAAACAAAAAGGGTCCAGGTTTTAGTGTAGAATTCTACCAGACCTTCAAAGAAGAGATAATACCAACACATTTCAAACTATTCCATACAATAGAAACAGAAGGAACTCTACCTAATTCATTTTATGAAGCTACAGTTACTCTGATGACTAAACCACACAAATACCCTACAAAGAAAGAGAACTTCAGATAGTTTTACTTATGAGTAAAGATGCAAAATTACTAAATAAAATTCTCACAAACAGAATCCAAGAATACATCAAATTCATCTTTATGTTGTCACTCCACTTCTATCACATTGTATTGATTCCATAAAGAAATTACATGATGTTTCAGAACCAATTGCCTGAAGATTGGGTTATGAGATTTAGATTTAAAAAAAAAAATTCATGATTAGGTACCTTGTGGAGGTGTAATGCTGAAAGGAAAAAAAATTCTGTAAGTATGAAATAAAATATGTTCTTCCAGAGATAATATTATTGAAAGTAACTTTGCTACATTCTCATTTGATGATATGGTTACTTACGGTTATAATCTTTTTTGTTAAGCATTTCAAAAGTCAATTTTTATTTACTTGTTATGTATGTAATGTTCTATAAAAGTTTATAGTACAGTATATATTTAAAGGAACTAACTTTAGAAACATTGTAAACTTTATATGTATTGTTTATGTATATATACTTATTCAATAACATTGAATGAAGATTTTTTTCCTTTTAAGAAATTCCTCTGTAAAATAGTTTGCTTACATATATTATGTACACAGTAGATAAATAATAAGATAATATGAGTATATATTATAGGCATATAGAATAGATAATATGACATATATACATATGCATACAATAGATAGATAAGATAATGTTGATATTTTCTATACATATGTACACAAGAGGGTTAAGAGATTTGTTTTATTAATTTTGATTAAAGGTTGTTGGTTGAAATTCAAAAGTTTGTGTCTTCAAAACTGCTTAAAAGAATCAGCAGCAAAGGTTAGGCTGAGACCCTGGACACAGTAGGCCAGGAGCAGCACCTAGAAGTGTCTGCAGAACCAGGGATCAAGCCAGCAGCTGTCAGGCTGCCATCCCCAACTGGTGAGGAGCAAAAGAGCAATGTCTGTGACGCTCAGACCTGCTTGAGAGGCAAGCTCTTAATCTGCAACAGCCATAGTCAGAGTGGCTGTTTCTTTCTATATTGTGACTGCCCAGAAAAAAAATAAAAAGGTTTTACTTTAACTACCCTTAAGGTAATCTTCAGGAATGCAGATTAAACTAAACTCAGAATTCTGTGATAGCTTGGATAGAATAAAATAATCTCAAAAATCCTTTCAGTTTATCTTGTATAAAATGTCTCAGCCTGGTTGAGACTGGCCTGTTTTCACTCACAGGTGATAATCTAAGTCAGGTCCTGAAGGAATGGAAGGTCTTTGATGTCCTCACAGAGCACAGGAAGGTGGGGATGTCCTGGGCATCCTCGGGTCTCATCTGTTTCTCTTCCACCACCAGCACTGACTGCCAATGCAGAAATGTAGTGTGTGTCCAGCATGACTCATAGTGCACTCAAGTGTTAGGTGATGGCACAAGGAGGTCTCAGTCCTCGCCAGCTGCCCATCCCCACCCTCTGCTCTGAGATCATTTTACTCTCCCTTGGTGGCCATAAAACAGTTCTTCAATTTCAGCTGAAAGTCCAAATCTCCAAACAGCTCTGAGAGATTTAGGCAAGACTGTTTATTCATAGACTATTCACTAATCTTTTTTTCCTTCCCTGTACCAACTTAGGAAGTTGGTGTCTGGTTAGCTAAGAGGGCAAAGATGCCCCAGAATCCAGGATTTGCTCAGCATCCTTTTATTTGGCAGGAGATACTATCTGCAATCAGTTAACAAATAATTTTCATTAAAGAGCTTTAAATGCCCTCAGCCAGCAGATTTGTTTTGTCACTTCCTCTTTGTTCCCTTTCTAACTCTTTGTTATTTGTTTGTAGTCATCTTCAAGGTTTACAGAGAGCATTGCTATTCTTGCTAAATCTTCCTTTCTCATTCTCCCACTAAACTAGCTAAGACACCCATGCAATAAATGAAATCTGGGTGATAGGTCCCACAGCCTTGTCTGTAACACAGGAAATGAATAACTAGCAATCTTTCCTATTATCTTACTACAATGTAGATACAGCCTTCTCCCTCAATATATGGTTCATTAGTAAAACAGAATCAACACATTAAGTGTCAAACATTTTAAAATAAGCATAAAAATCAAAGGATAAATATTATACCAGTGACTTCACAGAGGTGATTATTGAAAACCAACATCAGCAAGGACATAACAGACCCATTGCTAGATAGCCCATGACAGAGTAAAATCAGGCACAATAATGTCAATGATAGCAACACCATACCTTTAAGGAAAATTCTGAAATAAATTACCCAGAGCAGAATATCATTGTCTTGAGGATAGCATCCAGATTGACTTTGAAAACAACAGGAGAATGAAATGCCCAGCTTGAATTGAATGTTGTAATAGAATCAGTCTAAACTGAGTGAGTGTTTCTCTACGTCCAAGTTTGCCAAGCAGCTGCTTGCCTGCTTAGTTAAGAGGGTAACTATCCCACCAAAATTACTCTGCTAATTTACTAGATGTAGTGTCTGGTGGGAATAGACACTGTGCCTAAAATCTGAATGAAATCCAGATTCCATTTGTAGAGGTCAGAAGCAGACATCACCGTCTAATGGATAATGTAAAAGAGAAATAAAATCACGGTGGAACATTTTATAGTATTGTCTAGCAAAATCTCTGCGACAGCACTTTATATGCTGATTAATTTCCCTAACCCTGTGAGTTTTAAAACAGGTTATCTAGTAGGCTTTTTCCATCAGGGAGAATCTGGAGAGTTTATGATAGATTCACAATGTGGTTCTTCACTTTAGCTATTTATTATTGCCATCTGGGAAATTTTAGTTATGTAGATGCAAAGTGGTACCTAGCCTGTAAAAATCTTTCCAGATGCATCCATGTTTGAGGTAGCCTGAAAGAGCATTGGAGGTCCTGCTCTTTGATATGGAAGCTAATACCTGTCAATACTCTCTTCAGTGTAGACACAAATTCAGTATGAGCTAGAAGGTAATGTATGATATTACTGTGTTAATAATGTTTATATACAAGGAGCAGAAAGGGGTCTTTGTTGAGAATCTCCGATCTTTTTCCAGATTCTTGACCCTTTTTATATTGTTTTCCAGATAGAGAACTTAGAAAAAATCACTGATTAATCAAATGAAAATGGAAACTAAGGAAATAACTTAGTTGCTACAATACTTGCTAGGCAAGCTCAGGGAAGTAAACTTTTCTCCAGGATCTTCATAAGAGAGCCAGATGTAGGAGCTCATGCTTTTAATTCTAGCATAGGACATAAGTAGTGCAGATCTGCATGGTTCTCTTGCCACAAAGCAAGGGTAATTGATGAGTTCAAACCATAAAGAGACATTAATTCACACAGTAAGACAAGCAGCACCTGAAGCCCAACACCAGAATTAGCCCTCTGTCCTCCAGATATATTTGCACACACATATAAGGTAGTAGAGATATCACATAAAGCCCCCTCAAAAAAAGAGAATTAAGTATTTTTGCATCAATATTCATAAGAAAGATTGGTCTAAAGTTCTCTTTCTTTGTTGGATCTTTGTGTGGTTTAGGTATTAGAGTAACTGTGGCTTCATAGAATGAAATAGGTAGTGTTCTTTCTGTTTCGATTTTGTGGAATACCTTTAGGAATGTTGGTATTAGCTCTTCTTTGAAGGACTGATAGAATTCTGCACTAAAATCATTGGTCCTGGACATTTTCTTTGGGAGGCTTTTGATGACTATTTCTTTTTTTTTTTTCCTTTTGGTTTTTGATTTTTCAAGATAGAGTTTCTCTGTGTATCCCTGGCTATCCTGGAACTCACTCTGTAGACCAGACTGGCCTCAAACTCAGAAATCTGCCTGCCTCTGCCTCCAAAGTGCTGGGATTAAAGGTGTGTGCCACCTTTAGGGCTTATGGGACTGTCTAGGTAGTTGACTTGATCTTTATTTCACTTTGGTACATGGTATCTGTCTAGAAAATCATCCATTCCATCTATATTTTCCAGTTTTGTAGAGGATAGACTTTTGCAGCATATTCTGATAATATTATGAATTTGTTCAGGTTCTATTGTTATGTCTCTCTTTTAATTTCTGATTTTGTTAATTTTGCTACTGTCTGTGTGCCCTTTAGTTAGTATGGCTAGGGGTTTATCTATCTTGTGCTTTTTTTTTTTTTTTTTTTTTTTTTTTTTTAGTTTTTCGAGACAGAGTTTCTCTGTGTAGCCCTGGCTGTCCTGGTACTCACTCTGTAGACCAGGCTGGCCTCGAACTCAGAAATCCACCTGCCTCTGCCTCCCGAGTGCTGGGATTAAAGGCGAGCGCCACCACCGCCCGGCTATCTTGTGCTTTTTCTCAAAGAACCATCTTTTTTGTTTTGTTGATTCTTTGTATAGTTCTCTTTATTTCTAACTGGTTGTTTTCATCCCCGAGTTTGACTATTTCCTGCCACCTACTCCTCTTGGGTGTGTTTGCTTCTTTCTGTTCTAGAGCTTTCAGGTGTGCTGTTAAGTTACTTGTATGGACGATATGCACTCACTGATAAGTGGATATTAGCCCAGAAGCTCAGAATACACAAGATACAATTGACAGGGTCCGCAATGAAGGAGTTAGAGAAAAGACCCAAGGAGCTGAAGGGGTTTGCAGTCTCATAGGAGGAACAACAATATGAACCAACCAGTACCCCCAGAGCTTCCAGAGACTAAACCACCAACGTAAGAGTACACATGGAGGGACTCATGGCTCCAGCTGCATATGTAGCATAGGATGGCCTTGTTGGTCATCAATGAGAGGAGAGACCTTTGGTCCTGTAAAGGCTCAATGCTCCAGGGTACGGGAATGCCAGAGCCAGGAAGCAGGAGTGAGTGGGTGGGTTGGTGAGCAGGGGGACAGGGGAGGGAATAGGGGGGTTTCAGAGGAGAAATCAGGAAAGGGGATAACATTTGAAATGTAAATAAAGAAAATATCTAATAAAACACTTTGCTTATATGGGGAATCTCCAATTTCTTTTTATTTATTATTGTATCTTAGTACACTGTAGCTGTCTTGAGATGCACCAGAAGAGGGTGTCAAATCTCATTCCGGATAGTTGTGAGCCACCATGTGGTTGCTGGAATTTGAACTCAGGACCTTCGGAAGAGTAGTCAGTGCTCTTAACAGCTGAACCAATGTTCCAGCCCTTCCAATTTCTTTATGAAGGTGTTTAGTGCTATACATTTTCCTCTTAACTTTGTGGTAAACTGTGACTTTGTTTTCATTGAATTCTATCTTTCTTTGTTTCTTCCCTGACCAAGTTATAATTGTATAGAGAGTTGTTCAGTTTCCATGAGTATGTGGGCATTCTGGGTTTTTGTTTGTTTGTTTTGTTTTTGTTTTTATTTTGAAGGTGTTTTTTGTGTGTTTTGTTTGTTATTGTTCTTATTGAAGTCTAGCCTTAGTTTGTGGTGCTATGATAGAATGCATTGGATTATTCCAATCTTCTTGTATCTATTGAGGTTTGTATTGTGTCAATTTTAGAGAAGGTTCCATGAGGTAATGAGAAGGCATATTCTCTTATATTTGGGATGAAATATTCCGTATATATCCGATAAATTATTAATCCATTTGGTTCATAACTTCTGTTAGTGTCACTGTCTTTGTTTAGTTTCTGTTTATAATCTGTCCATTGGTGACAGTGGAGTACTGAAGTCTCCCAGTATTATTGTGTGAGGTTCAATGTGTGTTTTGAGATTTAGTAAAGTTTCTTTTACAAATGTGGGTGCCCTTGCATTTGGGGCATAGATGTTCAGAATTGAGAGTTCATCTTGGTAGATTTTTCATTTGATGAATAGGAAATGTCCATTCTCATCTTATTTGATAACTTTTGATTGGGAGTCTATTTTATTGGATATTAGAATGTCAACTCCAGCTTGTTTCTTCAGACCATTTTCTTGGAAAAGTTTTTTCCAAGTCTTTTACTCTAGTTGTCTGTCTTTGTCACTGAAATGTGTTTCTTATATACAGCAAAATGCTGGATCTTGTTTATGTATCCAGTCTGTTAGACTCTGTCTTTTTATTGGGGAATTGAGTACATTGATATTGAGAGATATTAAAGACAGATCCTATTATTTAGTTCCTGTTATTTTTGTTACTAGAGGTGGCATTATGTATGTATTATTGTCTTCTTTTGGATTTGTTGTGAACTATTTAGATTTTTGTATTTTCTACCTATGGTTGAATTAGGGGGAGGATTGAAGAAGCTGAAATGGAGAGTGACCTCATAGGAAGACCAGCAGTCTCAATTAACACAGACTGCAGAGAAACTGAGCCACCAACCAGGATAATACATAGGTACATATGTATCAGATGTCTGTCTGGTCTGGCTTCAATGGGAGAAGATGCTCTTAATGTTCAAGAGATTTTAGGTCCCAGGGAAGGAGGAAGCCTGCTGGGGGTGAGCACCCTCTCAGAGGCAAGAGGCAGGAGGGATGCAATGATGAACTGTGGGAGGGGTACTGAGGGGGGCAATGACTAAAGTGTAAATTAATAAAATAATTTAAATTTTAAAAAGAGATAAAGTGAGTCTGAAAAGTTAAGTCATAATATCAACTATTCATCAATTTTAGAAAATGTTTTGACAGACCCCCAAAATAAACTTCTTCCTCTATAAATTAAATGGGAAAAAAAATCTCAGTTCTCTAGTGCTGAAGACCAAACCTCTAGCTAAAACTTTGAGGAGAATATATACAATATTTCTCTCCCTATCAATTAGTCAAGAAGTCATCATTTACAACTTCTGGAAGAGAATTTTTCTTTTTTCTTTTTTTCTGTTTTTTAGAATAACAAAAAAATATTTTACTAAAGCATAAAGATTTTCAGAAGTTTCCAGACAAGCCATACAAAATGGTCACAAGCTTTTTTCTTCATCTTTTGGAGTTGGGGGTGGGGACGGAGAATCTACACTTGACAACAAAGTCACAATGTTATTAGTGAGGGCTGTGATGTTTATTTAATGTTCCCGTTTTGGTTCAGACAATCAAACTTATCCATCTACAGCATCTAAAGTTAGACTTGGCTAGAGAGCATATTCTAAAAACCTGGTTAGCTGCATTTAAGCACTGCAGTTAGAACCTTTAAGTGGGGGAGGGGGAAAGAGGCCATAAAATTAAACTAGAACTACTTTCCCCCTAAAAAATAAAATAAAAACGCCCATACGCCTGGTAGCTAACCCTGACAACTACCTTCATTCGCAGTGCCTCATACTCTAACCATGATGGGGCAAGGGGTCAAAGCAGAGAGTCCTGCTTCTCAGAATCTCTGAGCAACCCGGATGATATTCCTCAGCTCTGCTCTTGCTTTACAGCAGTGAATCAGGACAAGACAGACTTGCTAATGTGCATGTAATCACCAAAGAGGAAGATGCCTCGGTTTTTATTCTGTAATGTTTCTGAAACTGTGTCCATCAAATGTGAACAAAAAAAAAAAAAAAAAAAAAAGGAAGAAGTCTTGGCAGAACAGGAGGAGTGGTGTACATTTGATGATCTGATCGACTTAAATATTGTTCATGGCATATAGCCTAGTTCATGCTCTCGCTGTAGACAAAAAAACAATTTTTTCTTCAAATTGGCAATTCAGTTCAATACTTTGAGTCAAAGGCAAAAGGAATATAATTCTATCCATGTATCTTTTGAGGGAACTAGGTAAGTCGCTATTATGTGATTTCCGTCACTGTCCTTAAATACTGCTTTTCATGTATATGGCCCTTTGAGAGACAACGTTTTTATAATGTTAAAATTATATTAGCTCGTGTTAGGATTAATTCTTATATTTTACTCAATATTAGCCAGACAGCATGTGTACTGAGAAAAGATTAAAAACTGCCTAATGGGAATTTGTGCCCCAGAAGAGGTAGCCACTGATAAATTCTACAATTTGGGACCATGGTAACCACCACAAGAAAAGTGAGAATACTTAAGAAACTTTGGAGAACTTAGGCAACCTTGGGTGATATTTTTTTTTATATATATGCTAAGGGATATAAAGGAGATATAAGGATATAAGGAATATAAAGGAGATAGACTTCCAATAAAGAAGACTAGCTTAAATGCCTTCAGCCACAGCATCCTACGCTTATATTTTGTAGCAGATCTCGGGAATAAAAATAGACTGTCAATTTCCTTCTAACATAATATTTAAGATTTATATATCTACTCCCACTCATAATTATAGAATATTTTGACTTTGATGGTATTTTTTGATAAAAGCAAATATAGTATATATCATAACTATAATATGGTATAACATATTTCCTTAATTATAGTTTGTGAGTTTTTTCCTATCATATGATAGATAAATTAATCTTTTATTATGAAAGTCAGTTGAATTTTCTCACTGGTAGTATCTACTTAAAAATTAAAGTGTCTCTGCATGTACCATATGTAATGTCCACTAGGAATGGACACTATGGGACAAATCGGTGAAGTTGGATTCCATTTGCTGAGGTCACAAGTAGATATCAGTATCTAATTGGTAATCTAAAATATAAGTGCAATCTCTCTATTTCTTTGTTTTGTAGGATTGTCCAGAAAAATTTAAGGGACATCAATTTTGTATCCTGAATCTGTGATTTGACAGTAGGGTTACTGGCAGCCTTTTAAAAACAGAGAGCATAGAAACTGCAGAAAGATACACTACAGTTCTGAGAAGGAAATTTCCAGAAAAAGAGGTTTTCATGGTTGATAATTTTTGTTATCAAAAGATTATTAGTGAGGAATATCATCTCCTATGGCTAAGTATAATTCCTGAGGAGTACTATCTCTTGAACAGTTAAAGAAACATACTGTTCAATTCAATACTCATTATTATTTCCTGCTGGTGTGAAGGACTGTGCAGGTAACAAAAATTTATGCTGGTTTTCAAAGCCATTTGAAGATGTAGGGTTTGGGGTCACTTGCACCTGAGAGAAATCTTCAGAGAGAGAGAGAGAGAGAGAGAGAGAGAGAGAGAGAGAGAGAGAGAAGTCAAAGGCCATGGTAGTTCTTGATCCTCGTTTCACTTGGATGTGTGGAGAAGATTTTTCCTCTGTGTTTACCCTCTCTTTCTAGACTAGACATTGGTTAGATTCTACTCAGTTGCATCTCAATGATCCCTGTGAATAAGAGCACCAATGACTCCTCTACAGTGCATTTTGAGAGGTGCCTCAAAGTCTTCCAGGCCTTGGGGAAATGAGGAAAAAGATATTTTCCATCTAATTTCCTCAGGCTCCATCATGTGTAGGCCTCCAAATATGGTATTTTACAATTACCCAGAGGGCCGGTTGCACCAGTGTAGTGTTTTACCTGATGATATAATAGGTAATGCTTTAGCAAAAATCAAATATTTAAAAATAAATCTTAATTGGTCATATATTTTTAAGTTTGGACCCATCTAAATCTCAACTTTTACATATCCTTATTAATGCATTCTGACCCATAACTTGCCTAAGCTTTCTAGCTCCCCCTTCCCTATTTTGGAAAATACCTAGCTAATTTAATCTTTATGAACAAATCTTTCTTTCTCACTAAAAATATCTCCATTTTTACACCCTAATATCTTACTTGTATTGTTAATAACGTAACACATAATAACATCAACAAATACAAATCCAAGGCTTTGACCTTTCAGCAGGAATTTTAGTATAACAAAAAGATAATTGTACAGTTACACTTTTATCTATCAAGCAAATTCTATGTAAACCTAGATATAGAGAGGGCAGCTTCTCTCACTGGTCCACAGGGCTCTAGGTCACAGTACAATCAGCTGCATAATTATGCTTTACCTTTCTAAACAAGACTTATGCTGATCATAATGTTAAGGTTATTTCTTATTAACTTTTCCTCTTTATATTCCCCAGGACATTGTAAACAAGGAGACCCAAAGGCTGATTTGTGAATTTAACACTGGCCAGTGAAAAGCATTTCCAACTATTAAACCAAACTAACATCTTCCAAGGTGAATATCTTGTAGTGAACAGCATGACAAAAGCAAAACAAAACAAAACAAAACAAAACAAAAAAACAAAAACAAAAAGCAAAACAACAACAAAAAAAAATAAACATAAGTCTTGCTAATAAATGAGACAAATCCTGGATGGTTCTTTGTGTTTTTCTTGCCTGTCTTCTTCCTCTAAGAAAGATAAACAACTGCCTCAAGTTTTTTCTTAATTATACTCTTAGTGAGAATTATTGTAGTACTAACAGTCTGACTCTTTGTATGGTACATCACAGATGTTGTCTCACCCACATGGCATGTACCATTTGCTATGGCCACACTGATAATGGCTTTCTTAAGTTATGGATCTTTGCCATCTGTTGAGCCGTATCACGGACATCAACACTCCTATGACATTGTAACTGTTGTCCCATCTGCATCCCTAGCGTTGGCAGATTCCAGTCATTTGTGGCCCCAAAATCCTAACAGCAGTTAGGGTGACCTCTGTGAGTAGTGAACCAGGAACTAGGAATTAGATACCTCAATAGGGAGACATGTAAGGAGAGAGGCTGTGACCTAGGTAATGAAGAGGGTAAACTTCCATGACTGTTGAATTCTTCTCCTTCCTCACCCTAGACAAAAGACGAGCAGCTTAAAACAAAGGCCACTAACACCCTTGCCTGTGGACCAGTTTTAAAAATTCTAAGCTGCCCAGAATGTGTTTCCAAAGACCTTTGGGCCTATTAACCTATTCGTCTTTGTTCAATCTTAAATTGGGGGAGAATATCACCCTCAAAGACCCTTAAACTATACTGCCATCAGTATAAATGGAGCTTCAACTTCCAGAGCAGCCTTCTGTTTGCAGAAGGTCTCACTGTCTAAGGGCCTTGCTGTGTGCATATCTCCTAACTGTTAATAAAGGCTTTTTTATTTTATTTTTTGTTCATTTTATTTTTTTTTAATGTATGATTGGTGTGTTGCAAGCACACCTACATGCCAGAAGAGGGCGTCAGATCACTTTCTGTATTATTGTAACCCACAATGTGGGTGCTGGGAATTGAAATTCTAGAACTTCTGGAAAAGGAGCTAGAGCTCTTAACTGCAACTATACAGGCTAATAAAAGCTTTTTTTCTTAACCAGCATTAAGAAAAAGTGATAAAAGTGATGATGTTAAATAAGTAGGATATATGTATATGTGCATGCATATATGCAAGTATATATGCCTATATGTATGCATCTGGCACATAAATGATGCATCAGAAATGTCAAGTGCTTAGTACAAACATCACAACTTGAATGGGCCATCTTTGGAAGCACATTTAATCGTTGGCATCGTTAGGGTTTGGACCACAAACTTCTGCTCAAGTCCTATTAATGGGATCAGGGAGTATTTTCTCCTTTTCTCTAATGCACTAAAAGAAAAAGTAGAAATGGTTACTCTGGGAGCATCTTAGACTTTGTTGAAAGACCACAAATTCTTAGAGCTGGAGAGATAGCTCAGTGTTTTGGTTTGTTTTTGTTTGTTTGTTTGTTTTGTCTGGTTTTCTGTTTAAACTTAGGGGTTTTTTTATTAGATATTTTCTTTATTTACAATATCTCCTTTCCCAGGTTCCCCTCCAAAAGTAAAAAGAAAAAGAAAATAAAATAAAAAAACAATAAAATAAAAAAAACCCCAAAACTAAAACAATCCCCTGTTCCCTCCGCCCTCCCTCTGCTCGCCACCCCACCCTCTCCCACTTCCTGGCCCTGGCATTCCCCTATACTGGGGCATAGAACCTTCACAAGGCCAAGGTCCTCTTCTCCCATTGATGACCGACTTGGCCATCCTCTGCTATACACATGCTGCTGGAGCCATGAGTTCTCCCATGTGTACTCTTTGGTTGGTGCTTTAGTCCCTGAGAGCTCTGAGGGAACTAGTTAGTTCATATTGTTGTTCGTTCTAAGGGGCTGCAAACCCTTCAGCTCCTTGGGTCCTTTCTCTAGCTCCTTGATTGGGGACCCTGTACTCAGTCCAATGGTTGGCTGTGAGCCTCTATTTCTGTATTAGTCAGGTACTGTCAGAGCCTCTCCAGAGACAGCTATATCAGACCCTGTCAGCCAGCACTTGCTGATATCCACAATAGTGTCTGGATTTGATGACTGAATATGAGAAGGATTCCCAGGTGGAGCAGTCTCTGGATTGTCCTTCCTTCAGTCTCTGCTCCATAGCTTTTCTCTGAAAATCCTTCCATGAGGATTTTGTTTCCCCCTTTTAAGAAGGAACTAAGTATCCACACTTTGGTCTTCCTTCTTCTTGAGTTTCTTGTGATTTGTGGATTGTACTTTGTGTATTCCAATCTTCTAGGCTAATATCCACTTATCAGAGAATGTATACCATGTGTATTCTTTTGTGATTTGATTACCTCACTCAGGATGATATTCTCCAGATCCATCCATTTCCTTAAGAATTTCATAAATTCATTGTTTTTAATAGCTGAGTAGTACTCCATTGTGTAGATGTACCACAATTTCTGTATCCATTCCACTGTTGAGGGACATCTGGGTTGTTTCCAGTTTCTGGCTATTATAAATAAGGCTGCTATGAATATGGTGGAGCATGTGTCCTTATTACATGTTGGAGCATCTTCTGGGTATATATCGAGCAGTGGTATAGCTGGGTCCTCCAGTAGAACTATGTCCAATTTCTGGAGGAACTGCCAAATTGATTTACAGAGTGGTTGTACCAGCTTGCAATTCCACCAGCAATGAAAGAGTGTTTCTCTTTCTCCACAACATCACCAGCATCTGCTGTCACCTGAGTTTTTTATTCTAGCCAATCTGACAGGTGTGAGGTGGAATCTCAGAGTTGTTTTGATTAGCATTTCCCTGATGACTAAGGATGTTGAACATTTCTTTAGGTGCTTCTCAGTCATTTGGTATTCATCAGTTGAGAATTCTTTGTTTAGTTCTGTATTCCATTTTTTTAATAGGGTTATTTGATTCTCAGGAGTCTAACTTCTTGAGTTCTTTGTATATATTGGATATTAGCCCTCTATCAGATATAGGATTGATAAAGATCTTTTGCCAATTTGTTGGTTGCCATTTTGTCCTATTGACAGAGTCTTTTGCCTTACAGAAGTTTTGCAATTTTATGAAAACCCATTTGTCGATTCTTGATCTTAAAGCATAAGCTATTAGTGTTCTGTTTAGGAAAATTTCCCCTGTGCCTATGTGCTCGAGGCTCTTCCCCACTTTCTTTTTCATTAGTTTCAGTGTATCTGGTTTGATATGGATGTCCTTGATCCACTTGGACTTGAGTTTCATACAAGGAGATAAGAATAGATCAATTTGCCTTCTTCTTCATGGTAACCGCCAGTTGAGCCAGAACTATTTGTTGAAAATGCTGTCTTTTTTCCACTGGATGGTTTTAGGTCCTTTATCAAAGATCAAGTGGCCATACGTTTGTGGGTTCATTTCTAGGTCTTCAATTCTATTCCATTGATCTACCTGCCTGTCACTGTACCAATACCATGCAGTTTTTATCACAATTGCTCTGTAGTACGGTTTAAGGTCTGGGATGGTGATTCCACCAGAGGTTCCTTTATTGTTGAGAATAGTTTTGGCTATCCTGTGGGTTTTGTTATTCCAGATGAATTTGCAAAATGCTCTTTCTAAGTCTGTGAATAATTGAGTTGGAATTTTGATGGGGATTGCATTGAATCTGTAGATTGCTTTCGACAAGATGGCAATTTTTACAATATTAATCCTGCCAATCCATGAGCATGGGGGGTCTTTCCATCTTCTGAGATCTTCTTCAATTTCCTTCTTCAGAGACTTGAAGTTTTTGTCAAACAGATATTTTACTTGCTTAGTTAAGAGTCACACCAAGATATTTTATATTATTTGTGACTATTGTGAAGGGTGTGGTTTCCCTAATTTCTTTCTCAGCCTGTTTATCCTTTGTGTAGAGGAAGGCCACTGATTTGTTTGAGTTAGTTTTAAATCCAGCTACTTTGCTGAAGTCAGGGTATAGGAGCTCTCTGGTGGAATTTTTGGAGTCACGTAAGTATATGATAGTATACTATCATATCATCAACAAATAGTGATAATTTGACTTCTTCCTTTCCAATTCATATCCCTTTGATCTCCTTTTGTTGTCTAATTGCTCTGGATATGACTTCAAGTACAATATTGAAAAGATAGGGAAAGAGTGGGCTGCCTTGTCTAGTCCCTGATTTTAGTGGGATTGTTTCAAGTTTCTCTCCATTTAGTTTGACGTTGGCTACTGGTTTGCTGTATATTGCTTTTACTGTGTTTAAGTATGGGCCTTGAATTCCTGATCTTTCCAAGACTTTTATCATGAAAGGATGTTAGATTTTGTCAAATGCTTTCTCAGCATCTAATGAGATGATCATATGGTG
>JADRCC010531805.1:0-10797 GCA_019843855.1 Hylomyscus alleni
AAAGAGTTGTGGGCCATCAGAATAGGGAGGGATCACAGAGTGAAGGAAAACTGAAGAGTTTTCCTTACATGGCAGTGGCTTGAACTAGTAGACCAACTGTTGTCCTTAAAAGGCCCAACCACACTGATCAGCTCCCACCAGGCAGAAAGCTCTACCTCCTAAAGACTCCATTACCTTCCAGTAGTGTCTCTAAACATGGCCTGTGGTAGACATTGCAAATTCAAACATAAGTCTTTAGTTACTCATAAAGTCTTTTATTTTTTCTACACAAATATAAAGAGTGCATTTGCATTTTGTTAGGTATATATTGTCTTTGGGACTTACAAAGTGTATAGGTTGTCATTTATTTTCTTGGCCACTAGGTGGTGCAGTTTACTAATTTATTATACACAACCTATAAGCTGAATTTATGAAGTGATCTTTTCTATAGTTGATTGTTTGGTGAGCAGGGGGAGGGGGGAGGGAACAGGGGTTTTGTTTTGTTTTCTTATTTTTATTTTATTTTATTTTTCTTCTTTTTTTTGGAGAGGAAACTAGGAAAGGAGATAACATATGAGATGTAAATAAAGAAAATATCTAATAAAAAAAAAAGAAAAATGTAAGTGACCCACAGTGCAGTCTTTATGGCAGACCTGGATTAGAACCCCAGCTCCTTGACCTCTCATTCCCCGCCATATTCATATATGGAAAATGTTAGTCAAAAATAAGCTCCTGATGATAATAAGATTTTTTTCCAAAACAATAATAAATGAAGATATAAGATCTCCCTAAGAGGTTTTATTTTTAAATATCTTTTAAAAATATTACACTAATATCTTCAATTTCATAAAAATAACTTTAGTGAGTTTTATCAATTAGTTTATACAGTCTTTGGTGTAAAACTCATGCAGAACCCACAAGTTCAAACCAGTTCAAAGAACAGACACTAACCAGGAAATTAGTGCATTCAAAGTAGATGTTTGGTTGTAGGGGAAATGTGACCCAGTACCTTCCCACCAAATTGCAACATGAACACAGCTGTATGTGAACACTGTGGGCTTTCTACAAAATTTTAAGACACAAGATGATATTTGTATAAAGCACTGTTACCAACTTATACCTTAATAAACATTAAAATAATTTCATTTTCTTTGATAAACTCATTCAGTGTGTTTGAGATATAGCAATTGTTGTTAAATGCTAAATAACTGCCTTTTTATGTTTTTTTTTTTTAATTTCTAGGTACAAAAGTCAAGAAACAAGCAAGTACGAGAATTATTCTCAGATGGTTTTAGCATTCATCATGCGGGGATGCTTCGGCAAGACAGAAATCTGGTTGAAAATTTGTTCTCAAACGGGCATATCAAAGTCCTAGTCTGTACAGCCACATTAGCCTGGGGTGTCAATCTTCCTGCTCATGCCGTTATTATCAAGGTAGGAGCTCACCTCCCTTTGCACATGGATTCGTGTGTCTGTTAAAGCAAGCTCCTGAATTGATTTATTTACAAAAATTTTGTGATCTGTCTGTTTCATTGACTGAATGTTATTTTAGCCAGAATTATTTTCTCAAGTAAAAGTCTAGTTTATATTACAGAATTTAACTCTATCCTACCTGATGAAGGGATTATTTAAAGTATACTTTTGAAATCTTCCCATATTTGCCCAATTTCAGGTTCCAGCTCTTCAGGATTATATGTGTGTACTTATGTAAATTTTATTAACTTTTCCTCATCTAGGGAACACAAATATATGCTGCCAAAAGAGGCTCCTTTGTTGACCTTGGAATTTTAGATGTCATGCAGATATTTGGCCGAGCCGGAAGACCGCAATTTGACAAATTTGGGGAAGGAATCATTATAACAACCCATGATAAACTCAGCCATTACCTCAGTTTGCTCACTCAACAAAACCCAATTGAGAGTCAGTTTCTGGAAAGCCTTGCAGATAACCTAAATGCAGAGGTAAGAACTTGAAGTAAAATGTTGGGAAAGGTTGAATTGGCTGTTTATTTGTAGTATTGGGACTATAGTGATTGGAAAAAGACGAAATAGAGGCTGCCGAGATGGCTCAGTTGGTAAGGCTGCTGGCTCACTGCTCTCCCAGCTACCCTGAAAGGCCAGCCCCAAGGAATCTTAACACCTGCTTATGGCCTTTTCTGGCATCTGTTTGCTGTACACACACACACACACACACACACACACACAGAGAGAGAGAGAGAGAGAGAGAGAGAGAGAGAGAGAGAGAGATTTAAATTACATCTTTAAAAATAGAGAAAATAATAGGATAAATGGCAGAATGTTGCTAATTCACAGCAGTGTAAAATATTAACAGGACGGATGAGAACTTGTTGCTAACTATGAGATTTGCTCTGTATCAGAAATCTAGGCTAACTTACAGAGGCTAGGGAAATAAATGGCAATAGTAGCAATGTATATTTGTATTTTGCTTTTCTAATAAAACTTTACTAGATTTATAAAGTTATTTTATTAGATCATTTGATAGCTTCATTATAAAAATTTTATACAAATTATATAAAACTGAAATTTGAGCTTGAGTATCAAAATTTGTTTTGCATATGTGTTTGTGCAGCTTCTGTGCCCACACCTAACTGACCTCAGCAGCCCAAGTATCTAGCATCTTAAGTGGCAAACAATATAAACATTTTTAACAATTTAGAATCTATATCTCAAACATGAACTGTTTTCGGTTCCTATGCATTCTTAATTATTGCTGTGGTATTGTGTACTTTCCTATGACAGTTTCCTTTCTTAGCCTGAAGTTGTGTTAGTTAGTTCAGTGGGTTTTTATGTGAGTATGAAATAAATGAAGGACATACTCACAGTCACAATGTATGCTAGTCTGCTACCGTGTCCTTCCTCACAGATTATAGAAGTGTCTGTGACATCCTGCTTGTATTATTCATGTTTTCTCTCTAGAGTTTGAAAAGCAAACTGACACAGTTCTCTGTTAAGAATAGTGGCCAAAGGAGGATCAGAACTCCTGGAAGCACAGTGCAGTGGCATCCAAAGAGTTGGATGTGTGGCCGAAGGGTTCAGAGGGAGAGAATACAATGGGTGCCAGGCTACCGCAAAACAAACAAACAAACAAACAAAAAACCTTTGTGAAGCTCTCTATGAGGTCAGAAAGACACTAAAGTTTGCGAGGTATGATTGGAGATTAGAAAAAAAAACCATGAGGGGCAGATAGATAGCCAGTGGGAAAGGGCACTTGTGTCAAAGCCTAGGACTTAAGTTTGTTCCTTTGTTCCTCAGGACCCATGTGGTAGATGGAAATAACCAACTAACTACTGCACATTATCTATGCCATAACACACATGACACATGCAGATAACACTAATAAAAGTATTTTATAAATGAAAAGCAGAAGGGTAATAAAAGGCTCTATTTTCTACTAAGAAAATTACGGGCTAGTTAAAAAAAAGATTAGTAGATAAATTTGACTCCAGGACCATCTATAATAACTCAGCTTCAGTCCTTGTTTTTGACCATGATTGAATAATTTAAATAACTTGCATGTCTTATGAGCATCCTCTTCTCTTTTTTTTTTGGTTTTTCGAGACAAGGTTTCCTCTGTGTAGCCTTGGCTGTCCTGGAACTCACTCTGTAGACCAGGCTGGCCTCGAACTCAGAAATCCGCCTGCCTCTGCCTCCCAAGTTCTGGGACTAAAGGCGTGTGCCACCACCGCCCAGCGGGCATTCTCTTCTTTTTTCAGTCATAATGCCCAGCAGTATCCTCGGATATCTCTAGCACCTCAAGGTCACTTGAAGTTGATTTTTGAATAGTATTCTAACACACAGGTCCATTAAATCCAGTTTATTTTATGGAGCTTATATTTGGCACATCTTAGATAAAATGTAGTAAGTTAAACTGAAGATATTTCCTTGTATTGATATTTTGCTTTTTCCCGTGATCTAGACTAAATATTTTTGAAAATATCAGCAATAGTTTCTCTGACTTTTACAGTGCAAGAAGGTTGTGTGAGCTGGTTGTTATGTCCCCTTGAGTCTAAAGACTCAGTTTGAAAGAGAGAACTTCAGTTGAGGAAATGAGCTCACCTAAGGGGCTGTGGGAAGTCGGAGGCCCAGTTCACTGTGCCACCCCTGGATTGGAGGTCTAGAGTGCTATAGGAAAGCTGTTAGGCCATCAAGAACAAGCCAGTAAGTGGCACTCCTCCGTGGCCTCTGCATCAACTCCTGCTTCAGATCCTTTCCCTGCCTTCCTTGGATGATGGACCACAAGGTTAAGATAAAATAAATCCCTTTGTCCACTACTTTCCTTGGCTATGGAATTTTATCACAGCAGTAGCCATCCCATTGAAGACAGATTTCTATGTAACTTTATTCTTAACTTTGTGGAGTCTAAGTTTTAGTCAGCTTAGAACTAATATCTAAGTTTGACCACCTTTTAAGTAGTAAACCCAAGTGTTCTTAAAAGTATACAGGAAATGCAGACGGAATCAAACCCTTTTCTTATCGTTTAGAACAGTAGAATAGTATTGGTGAAACTAGGCATACTCTGAATCAAAGGCAATAATGGTACATATTTTCATCACTAACTACTTAATTGATATTCAGTTTTCAGAAATGTCATCTCACCATGAGCAAAATTCCATTTAGATACTTAAAAGACATCCACACTTTGAAATTTTTAGCCTTTGTAGTAAGGTATAATCACTGCTAATTTTTTCTTTACCTCGCTCTACTGAAATTTCTAATTTCCTGATAATAATACAAGTTGAATGTGAAATTAATTTTGGTAAAACAGGAAGTCAAGTATGAATCATTTTATTGTGTGAATCTGTGCTGTATTATTAAGATCATGGATTTGTGTTTACCCCATCTTGTTAAGACTCAATATTAGCAATGATTAATGCAAAGATCAAGTTAAACTAGAAGAATGTTGCCTCTAATGGCTTTGACTTTATGATTTTAACTAATTAGACAAATAAGTATAATCTGAACATCAGCGTTTTATCCATATCTTTGCTCTTTGATATCTCATAAGATAGCTCCATAGACATAAAGCTGAAAGGCCACAAGTGCATTCTCTTTACAAGGTCCCATGAGTTTGCACTGAGAGAAAGCAAGTGTTTAAAGTTTTTTAACATATTTTCAGAAGATGTCACTCTTCGACTTTCTTGTCACCCTTTAAATCTCAGCCAGTTTTTAAAGCTAGGATACTTTTCTTATAGTATAATATTTATTCTTCAGAAGAATTCCATACATGCTGTATAGATATACATATTATACATATACTCAACTTATATATAACCTTGTTTTCACAGTCTGCCTCTGCTTATTTCCCAGTGGAAGTCCTTTGCCCTAGAAAGGCATCTTCTGACCTGATCACCTTCAGTGTTCAGTTTTTTATATTCTTTTTTTGTTTGTTTTTATTCTTCTTATTTATAAAATAGTACTCTTGTTGGCTTGTGAGAAATCTATTACATGCCCATTCTACTTTGCTATGTAGCACATACCACAATTGATTTATTATAATACCCTGATACTCAGCCCCATGTGCTTATTTCCAGCCTTAAAATAAATGAGTGGTGGGAACAAATTTTTTTATGTATTATAAGGTGCACGCTCGTGTGTGTATGTGTGTGGTGTGTGTGTGTGTGTGTGTGTGTGTGTGCATACACATTCATGACTATAAATTTGCTTATTTAGATTTTATATGATCTTAACAAATTTTCAAGGCATACATATGATACAATTAATCAAAACATCCTTACATATTAAACTTTAATATATCAATTAGGTATGAAGTATAATTTAACTCATATATCTAAATTTCCAAATGGGATGAATTATATTTTCTTTAATGGATTTTATAGTATAACATTTTCATCATTCACATATCTATATTTGAAAACCATTGTGGAATATGAATCCATTGTGATTCAGGGGAGTTGAGTTTGGAGTAGTTATCCCAATGGTTATGAGTTTCAACTTCATGCAGGGGGACTGGCACGTGGCCACGGACCATGCTTTTCTGCAAGTATCTTTGTACAGAATGAATGTATAGGCTTACTACTGACTGGCCAGATGAATGAATAAATTTCAAAGATAGAGCATGAAAAAGCTGTCATCAGGTGGCAGCTTATAGATACAAGACACTTTTCATTTATGTCACAAGGTGGCGATAAAGGACTAGCCTCATAATAATGTGGACTGTGAAATGAACATGTATTTTTCGGTTCAGTGTCTTTCCTTTTTGTGAAGCATTACAAGATGTGCGTTCCTTGAGCAGATGAGTGATACCTGCGCCTCCGTTTCATCTCATCAGGGCTGAGCAGCTGCTCACTCAGGTTCATTAACTCATGAAACTGATTCTGTGTTTTATAAATCTTGATCTCTTTTATGTTAAAATAATGTTATATGATCATAAGAAAAATAGTTCATACTTCATAAGACATTATAACCTACACATAGACACACGCACACACACGCACACACACACCAAGATGTTAGTTAGTTAGTTAGTTACCTGCACAGGGAGAATATTTTATTGGGTATAGTGTAGGAACGAAGTTGGTTGGGGAACACCTAAAATATTGCCTATATCAAAGTATCTGACATTAAATAGGAGAAAGGGGATGTCTAATTTTTACTCCTTATCAGACTAGTTTCTCTTTATTTACATTTTTACTAATTTTACTAACTTTTCAAAGGAACATTTCAAGACAAAATGTATAAGGCCCACTGTCGACAGCTGACCTTTTTAGAAGCCTTTTTTGAGACCATGAGGGTTAGTGGAGGAAAAGGAAGTGAGGGCTATGTCAGTTGTGAAAAGTGAGGTTGGCAGAGTAAACCAGCTTGAGACAGCACTGCAGCTGGATGCTAGGACTCGGAAAGTATCAATACTGGTGAGTGTCTGGACAGAATGCAGCAACCATACGCTTTCACCCGTGGGCGATAGAGATGTAAGGGGGGAGAAAGGATAATTGCTAACATACCATGTCTTAACTGATTTTTTCATATTCCCATGTTCACTATTAACATCAGAAATGTAATAGAATGTGCATAAGTTTTTGTTTTTTGAGGAATGGTCTTGCTGTATAGTCACTGTGTAGTCCAGGTTGACCTTACTTGCCGCCATCCTCCTGGTGTAGCCTCTTTAGAACTGTAATTATAGGCATATACAATTGTGCCCAGTGAGTATATTTAATTCTTAACTTTCATAAACACCATTCAATGTAGGGCTATATAATACTTAATGGTTAAAGTAGTTATTAGTTAGATATCATAGATTATATATACAAACACATAAATATTGAAATATTTTTCTATTGAACAGACATACAAATAGATTTCAAACAACTTTCTTTCCCTCCCTCCCTCTTTCTTTCCTTCTTCCCTTCCTTTCTTTTTTTTTCTTTCTTTCCTCTTCCAGACAAGGTTATTCTGTGTAGCCTTGACTGTTCTGAAACTTGCTCTGTAGACCAGGCTGGCCTTGAACCAACACATCTACCTGACTGTGCCTACCAAGTGCTGGAATTAAAGGTGTACACCATCAGTGCCCTGCCAAACATGTTCATTTTTTTGATTTTTCTTTGTTTGTTTTTGTTGTTGTTTTTACAAATCCAAAGTAGAAAACTTTTAACTGCCACACCTGTAATTCTTTAGTAATTATGTAGTTCCTTATTGACTCAAATTTAGGGTTTATTTGTTTGTTTGTTTGTTTGTTTTGCATGAGTGAATAGGGCAGTGTTAAAGATTCAGTCTATGGCCTTGTACATACTAAGCATTCTCTCTGCCACTGTACTACAGTACCAGCTGATTTATGTATATATATAATAGAATTGGTTACGTAAAATTAAAATTATAGGAGTTAAAACATATATGACATTTTTCTATTATAAATGCTAAAATGACTTCCTAAAATGCTTCCTAAAATTATATACAAATTAAGCAAATTTAACTATCAGTTTCTTTAATATTAGTACCTAAGTTATTACATTCCTTGTTTCTTTTCTAAGATGTAATAATTTATACAAAACACATCTCTTCTTATTAAATTGAGCTAAGGATTTGTAGAATTACAGGTCTCAAGCCTCACACTTAAGATACTCTTCCAGAAAGCACTACTGCTTCCAGTTGGTCTGCCAGATAATCAAATATATCTCACACAAGTGTCTCATTAAAATTCTGTTAATGTCACTGTCTAATAATTATTTTCTTTACACATGGCTCAAATTAGTTGTATTTTTAAATCATTAGTTGATGTTTTTTTAAGTTAGTACATATCAAAAATGCATTAAAATACAATACTGTACATTCCATTTACTTTTTGAACGTAATCTAAACCTTTTTTTTAATTATGTTCACACATATAAATTCTTTTTAAATAATGAATGCACTTCTTGTTTTGTTGGACTGTTGTTTGCATCTTTGTTTTTCTTATTGTTAGTGCTTTGGAGATGGAATCTTGTCACTCTTTCATCCAGGCTTGCTTACTCAGGACACACTGCAGCTATACCTCCACATTGAGACAGTGGTTGTTACCATTTTTGGCGGGATATTTTTTTTAATATTAATATGTATAAACCTGCTCTTTTTTTTGTAGAAATGATTACAATTTTGAATTGTGTTCTGGTTGTGTGTCTATTCCAGTGCTAAGACTATATGTTGAACTTTTCCCGAAAAATTATCTGAAACTAAAACAAATTGAATATTAAATGAATTAGAGAAATTAGCACAAAAGTCCTCTAATACTATATAAAATAAAGTTCACTCATTGAAAACATCAAAAGCCATAGAGTGAAGAAGTTCAGCTTTTAGATATCATTTCTAACATACTGTTTTCAATTATACGAGGCAACCTTGATATTTAATAAATTGAAAATATCATGCCTGAAAATAGTGCTTGCCTTTTTAAAAAAGTACAATGCCTATTTTCAAAAACTATTTTCTGGGAAAGTAGTGTTTTCCATAATATTTGTTACTCTTTCATGTGTTGCTTTAGTTTCTTCTGTGTTTTTGATTTGCAGATTGCGCTAGGAACAGTCACCAATGTGGAAGAAGCAGTGAAGTGGATAAGTTACACGTACCTCTATGTGCGGATGAGAGCAAACCCATTAGCGTATGGCATCAGTCATAAAGCGTACCAGGTATACAGCTCATTGGGGAAAAAAAGAACAAAATGCTCAAGCTTTCATTTGGGTTGTGTGATCCTTTCATAATGTGAAAATAAATATTTGTTCCTCTCACCTCATTTGAAAAAGAGTTAGAGAACTGGAAGAAAATTTCACAGCTGTAATGTTTTTTAGAGAACACTGAGCAAAATGAAATTGACCCTGATAATTACATTACTTTAAATCTCTTTTACCACTAATGCTATTAAATCCATATTTATGTTCTGATGAGGCCATTTTTAGATAGATTTCCATATGCAGTATTTTGCTGTGTTTGTTTTAAACTGATACATTAGTTTGGGAGTAAACTGGACAGGAAGAAATTTATGATGATGTTTTAATAATAGGCTTATGTTCTATATAATCTATTCCCCTTATCAAGTTGCTTTATCCTCTATTCTGAAATTTTTAAGTGGTGGCAGTGATGAGTTATCATCATAACGCTTTGGAGGCCAGGATCACTTTCATGTATCAGTGCATAGGCAGGCTGAGAATTGGATACATGTGGGGGCAGCCTTTCCCCTCAGCTTTATGGTTGTGTGGTCCATATGGCTTACAGATTCCATAGGAGCGTGGTTTTTCTTCAGAACTCTGCTTTTGTGCTGTAAGTGCTTCCTAATTACAGAAAAAATCCTGTTCAGGTCTAATGAAAACATTATTTCACTATCATCATGTGGATATTCACTTATGTCAAGTCAAAATTATCAAAAATATTTAATTTGACTCAAAATGTTTCTCCTTTTCCCAATAACACACATCTGATCTTGTTACCAAAGCCAGTCCTAGGGCTTTCCTATTGTTTTTCCTTTTCCTGTGCAGTAGATATCATAAAACTTCATACAGAAGCAATAACAACTAGTGCCAAAGATAAACAACAACTAATGTCAATGATGCTACTTTGATACCTGAGTTTTCATATTTGGATTTTTCCCTAGGAAGTATTCCACTACCTTTCTTTTTTTTTTTTTCATACTCGTCTTTAAGTCAGTGCTTTATTTTACTGCTAACTTGATTGGTTGCTAGATACAGGTTTTCATTATAATCTGTATAAAACACTGATGTTTGCATTACAAGTAAAAGGATTGGGACAGTAATTGAGGCCATTATGAGTATTGTCCAAAGGGTAAAGGTACCTTGGCGCGTATGTTATATGTTGAATGAGAGGTGTTTCCCATAGGCAGCTTGATGTATTTGAACACTTCACCCTCATTTGGCAGTGCTTTTTGGAAAGGCTATAAAACAGTGGTTCTCACCCTGTGAGTCATGACATATGGCTCATTTACACAGTAGAATACTATTCAGCTATTAAAAACAAAGACATCATGAATTTTCCAGGCAAATGTAAAAATCCTTAAAAGACCTACTTTAAAATAAATGATAGCAATATTAACTCATTTGACTTTGAAGATATTTTTTATATTTCTCTACTCCATTAGAAACCTTATTTTACCTCATTGCTTATAGCTAAGAGGAATCTTAGAGATTTGATATGATTACATATATGAATATGCAGGTACACATAAATATATACAGCATAACAATAAGAGTAATTTTTCAGATATTGGATAAAATAGATTTGCTGCTTATAAAAAGACTAGGGCAGGTTTTGTTCACACATGCTTGTTAAAATGGACTTCAAAGGGGCCAAGATTGTAAGGGGG
>JADRCC010531808.1:0-10673 GCA_019843855.1 Hylomyscus alleni
TTTTTTTTTTAATGTTTGGTATGGTGTTGTTTAGAATCATTAAACCTTGCTTTTTGGATTACTTCAAGCAATTGATTGTTTTCATTTAGTATTTTCTCCATGTGCTTGGAGAAGAGACACCAAGAGAAGAGTGATTTAGACTGGATAAAACATGCCTCAACTTCCTCAGATGACGGATCTCCCCTCTCCGGCGATTCCCCTTAAGATTCTTCAGACCCATGGTGCTAGCCACATGTGTAATAGAAGATGGCTTTGTTGGACATCATTGGGAGGAGAGGTCCTAGGGCCTGAGGGTGTTCAATGACTGAATGGGAGGATGGGAGTGGATGGGTGGGGATAATAATGCAGGATATCCCTCATAGAGGCAGGAGGAGGTGGGATAGGAGGTTTCCAAAGGAGAGGCCTCGAAAGGTGAAAACATTTGAAATGTAAATAAAGAAAATATCCAAGGAGGAGGGAATAAAAGAGGCGAGAGGAGCTTCTAGGGATAATTTGGGTGATCAATATATGTGTACCAGTGTCAAAGCTCAAAAAACAAAACAAAACGAAGATTATTGAGATCACAACTGCTATGTTTCCACCAAACAACTCAATAGGGGGAGAGAATAAATTTATACATGTGGAAGGTTAGGATACCACCAAGTAATTCTCCAGTTCTCATAAACTTTTAAATTCTTTGTTCTAAGAAGAAATGGGGATTTCACAACCTATGTGTGCTAATTGTTGTTTAAAGAAATCATTCTTCAAACTATAATACATTAGCTATAATTGATGCTGTAGGAAGACTTGCAGTGCCTATCCCATGGGAGCTTCTGCCTTAGCAATTCTGCCATCCATTCGCTTAGCATTCAAATACATATTCATGATTAAAGAAGCATAATGCAGGATATCAAAAAGGGCCAGTGCTGATTTTTCAAGTCTATTCCTGGAATCCAAGAAAACACCATAGGATGTATCCAATGTCTCCTGACGTTTAATATCCCCAAAGATTCTGAAATTGCATTCTGTGCCATTATGGAACAATATGTTCCTCAATATGCACATTCTATATAACATCTTTAGGCTATTAAGAGCTCACATTTATTGTGTTTCATGCACAATCTCAGTTCATCCTTACAAAGTTATAAAAATTGTCATCAACTCCATTTTCAAAGGACAGCATAGAACTACAGAAAAGATAAGTCAGCTGCAAATATGGGGTGGTGTGGGGGCTGGGGTAGGAGCTTGTAGCAGAGCAGGAGTTCTGGTGCCTCTCTGTGAGTTCCTTCCTATTCTGAGAAAATATTTGCTGCTTGAGTTACTATGCCCTCCTCCCCAGGAGCTACTGTGCTGGAAGCAAAAGCTGTGACTTATGCATCACAAGACACTGTGCTGCTGCTTCTTTGCTTCTCAGGCAGGGAAAGGACAGAAGAGCACTTAGGCTATTTTCAGTTATCTACTGTTTTAAAGAGCAGGGCTCCACCCGTATTAAAACAACAGCAACAGCAACAGCAACAGCAACAGCAACAACAACAGCAACAACTCAAAGACAACAACACTGGGACAGAGAGATGCTGTAGGGAGCTAAGTCTTAGTGTTCTGGAAGGAGCACAGAGAAGATCAGAGGGAAGAGTAGAAGGTCACATCCATCATCTACAGGGGAAGAGCATCCCCGTGGAAAAGTCTTTTGCAGAGAGATTCCCCAGATGCTGTGCCTACTGCTTCCTGCTTTTGTCCATCTGTCTACATTTCTGCCTGCATTCCCTTACATCCACTCTTCCTAATTCATCATCAGATGCTCAGCCATCTCTCCTGGCTATGTCAGCTAGGATAGTCTGCTCTCTGGGAACAAAGGTAGAACTATTGCTTTGATACTTCTCAGAGAAAGTGGCAGTCTTCTCTAACCCTGCCCAGTTAAAGCCGGGATGTCTGGACCTCTACCACCAGCACACCACGCTGCTTACTCAGCTCTTCTTGCAGGGCTTCCTGTCCTGCTCTCTTGGATTACTTTCATCCAGTAGTATCAATTAAATCTCTATCACGTGCTGATTCCTGGGCCAAAGACCAGGGATAACACAGCAGTTAGAATAAATGTACTGTCAGCTCCATGGGGGAGGGAGATAGAGTTAATAATTAACAAAAACATATGTCGCTAAAACATGTGCGTGTTCTGAAAACAGTGTGTGTGCTGAGGCTGTGAAGGCACTTGGCACCTTATTTTGTGTAATGTAAAGAATTGGACTGAAGGTTGAGTGAGAATGGGTGACATTTTCACACAAAGGGAAAAGCATAGGATAGGATGGGTAACAAGATGCAGGGATCACAAATAGGCAACATATGAAGCTACAAACTGGTACATAATTATGTAGAATCTTCTAGGGGATCCATATGATTTTGCCCTCCGAGCACAGGCAGTGGTTAAGTTGAGGAAGAAAGGCTGCAGATCTCATGTCATCAGATTATAATTAAAAATATAATATTCTAGTCTATTGTGTGAAGAGCAGGTTAAGACAAGGAACAAGAAAAATCATAAGAAAAAAAATCATACAGCAGCTGTTAGACTTGCTTAGGCAAAAAGGATAGCACTAGATTATTGATAGCAGAGATAGAGATGAAGAAATTAATTAGGCAGGTATTAGGAAATAAGTTCAATGGTGACTGATGATGGAGTGATGAGAGAGATAAGGACCAGTTTCTATTTCTGTTTGCACAGCTGGCTCAATTCCACACCATGTCACAAGGAATAATAGGTTTGGTCATGAAAGTCATTTCAAACCTTAAGCACTTTTGAGTTTGAAATGAGGATGTCTCATATGTATGTATGTATGTATGTATGTATGTATGTATGTATTATGTTTAGATGAGAAGGCTGGATTGGAAATATATCTTGAGAGTCTTTGGACATAGATGATAATTAAGACCACAAACAAGATTATCAGGGAGAGAATGGGAAGTGAGGGACGAGAGTCCAGGATCTAATCTTAAGGAACTGACTCTAAAGGACAGAGTTTAATTATGTAGCAATGACAAAGATGGAGACATTTGCAAAGGAGAGAACAAGAAAGTAGTAAAGTCCTAGGTAACTCAAGAGACCACAATGCTACAGAAAACAAGATGAAAAGCTGATGAGAAGAAAGAAGTCAACTGTGAAGGATACTGTTAAGTGATCAAATAAAATAAGTACTAAAGTAGTGGAGATATGTGCCAAGCCAGAGTGGAATGAAGGTCTGAGAGAGCACAGAATAAATTCAGCAAGTATAATACATAAGCAGTTGGTGGGAGCTGGAGGACACACAGAGCATGCTCTATACTTGGTTTTGTGTGACACTCTGACTCTCAGCTGGGGTTCCACAATTCTCAGCCTATGCTTGTCTGAGGTATGTGTGTATGTGTGTGGGCATGCTTTGTGAGCGTGTTAATGCATTAAAATCAGTGTATGTATACATATATGTATAAGGAGGATGAGTGTATATGTATGTATTATATATGTTTACACAAAATCATGTGGCTATATGTGTGAGTCTGTGCACATGTGTATAACTGTGGGTGTCTGCATGTAGAGTTGTCTGTATGAATGTTTATGTACAACAACATAAAAGAAAGTATAGTATATAGGTGTGCATTTGTGTGTAAATTTGTTCATGTGGAGATGTACATGTTTGTATGTGCATGATTTCATCAATTGTATGCTAGTATGTATGTGTATATGCTGCTAAGTTACAATATATTTGTCTGTACAAATGTCAGACACCAACCTTTGTTATATGGATAGCCATCAAAGATTTTCCCCATACTGTAGGCTTCACCTTCACTTGAATAACACCATCCTTTGCTCTATAGACACTTTTTAGTGTCGTTATGATCTCATTTATCAACTGTTGACCATAGTGTCTATATTACCACAAAGTCTTTTTCTGTGCATGTAAGTTAAAGCATAATCATTGTGCATCAGTTAATCTACATCCAGGAAGACAAATTCCACATATTTTCTTTCCTATATGGATGCTAGATTTTGCTTTGAATTTGCGTGTTTAAGTTAGTTTACCATAGAAGGCAGAGTATAGAAGAAGGTATGGGCGGGCGGATAGCCAGTTTTAAAGACCTTTGAAAATACATATGGAAACCTACTATTGTAGAAGCTACCTGAAGTATACACCTTTACAGGTGAGCTTAAATGGAGCTACCCCCTAACAGGTGAACACCATAGGCAGTCAGACATGAAGTCCAGTGCCAGCTATGGGTTAGCTCTTTTTGAGTGGTTCAGTAGACACTCTGAGAGACTACTGCCATTACTTTTGGTTACTCTCTAGAACTTGATAGTAAACCCATTGCCAAAGACATCACATACCCTGAATCACATGGTAAAGTCAAGCTACTACCAATCCGGAAGCTTCATCCCTACTGGCTGGCTTTCATGCTTTTGAATGATGCTGTGTACAATACTGGGAAGGAAAATAATGAAATCCTTGTTCATTTGTGAATCCCATTAGCTATAATAGTGACTGTAATGGCAAGATAAATCTCATTCGCTGCTATAATGGTGGAAACAATATCATGGGGGTAATTAATTGCTTTCTGGTTAAATTTAAAGCCTGCTCCAAAAAATAAAACCCACATCTGGTAGAGTTAACTGGAATAAACTGACTAGTGTGGTTCTACATCCTTGAGGAGAACATGATACTCTTATTCTACTAAACAAACATAGTAATAAGTTCATGACTTTATAAACACAAATCAATTCATCTCCCAGCCCTCATCAAAGAAGCTTCTGTTTATTGTAGATGATACATAGCCCACAACTGGCCAATGTGCAGAAATCAGAGACTTTGGGATGCCCAGCTGCAAATGGGATAGCTCCTCTCCCCATGGGTCAGGAATCATAACAGAAGAAATGATAGGAAGAGCCAGAGGTAGGGGATGTATGCAGAAAGCATTCTTTTGGACACAATACCATCATTGGACACTGAACTCACAGTAGCTGTGACTTTCACAACTCAAGCCTTCCCCGAATCATAGCATTTATTGTATCTTCCACCCCTGGCTTAAGAACTATTGGTTCCTGATAGCTGTTTGTGGAGAGGGCATTAGTGTTTTACAGGGAATGTGGCTCCTGGCGGTTACCTATGCTCTAGTAGATAGTTCTACACACATGCACACACAGGTAGTAGTGAGTGAAACATAAGATTTCGAGGCAATAGTGATGGGGGAGGCATAGATGTTCTTTCGTAGCTAACTTGTAGATACTCTGAGCCTATAGAGTTCAACCCTTCAACTTGTGTTGGCTCCACTGCACTCATCTACCTCTCACTTGCTCTAACTAGGGAACATTTGGATGGATCATCTCACTGAGAGCCTCTGCACTTCAAATGACGCCATTTCCACGTCCAGTCACATGACCCCATTTCCATGTACAGCCACAAACAAGAAGAAGCATATTGAAGATGTCCAGCTGTTCTTGTTTTCAGCTGGAAAGAAGGAATGGGGCTTAGGAGAAAGGGCAATGAATTCACACAATAGAATTTGGTTCCAGCTGGGCATAACCTCTTATTATTCACACCAGCCTGTAAAGCCCAGCCTGCCTCCATGAACTTCTGTGTGAAACTGGTAAGTTGAAAATCATGGTCCACTGAGTGCTGAAAGCTGCTGAGACTTCTGCACATCCATCTTCTTTCTAATCTTTACATCACAAAATCACATGGATGGAGGCATTAGCATACCTGTTCTGCAAGTGAGAAAATGGTTCTTTTTGAGGTAAATACCTGGTACATTTCTCCAGACAGAATCTTCCATCTTTGTGGGAAGCTTGTCCCTCATTCCTTCAGAACTTCCCATCCCAGCCTCTTCTTAGGACTCACTAATAGCTAACCTTCCTCCTAGGTCAGCCATCTCTTTTATTTTTAAAAACAAATAATCAAAGCTTAGTGGATAAACAAAGGAGGGGGGTTGTTAGTGCATTTGGAAGTTGATCTGGTGATGGTAGTTTTATTGCTAAAAGCAAATACAATCATTAAACAGTCCTGGACAAGCAAGTGACCAGTGTGGAATAATATTTTTGCATGGGAAATCACCATGTGACCACTGTCCTAGCATAGGGTAGCATCATGAAAAGAAAAAACATCATGTGACCACATGTAGCAGCACTCTCAGAGAAGCCTGGCTCTTCTTCAATGTGTGTTCTTTAGTAGTTTTCTTCCTAAGACCTTGTATTGTAAAGCAGCTCCTGCTGAGGATGCTAGGGGTCTCCTGGAACAAGGTCACACTCCTGGCAAGTGGCTGGCATGTGGTATTGGCTTCCCCTCTGGGCTGCTGCTGACCTCCAACAGTTCTTTCCTTTCTGCAGAATCCCTGTGTCCTTCATCAGGTCCTTCAAAAGTAACTGTAGGAGGAAGCACAGCTTACCTTTCCTTGTACAAATTCCATCTGACAGCATATCTTAGCCAAAGCTCTAGGGCAGTTTTAGAAAATTTCTCAGTAAGATTAGACTATGTGCCTCATTTGTGTTTGTATTCTCACATTGACAGCAATGGCTTGTTTTGAAAAAATAAATGGAATCCAGCAGGGCTTCCCAACTAATGACTAAGACAATAAGAGCATACCTCAATGCCAAATGAAAAATTAACTTCTGAAAAGAATGCAAATTTAATTCAAAATAACTTTAAGAGAAGGTGCTTCTAACAACAAATAGTAAAAGAGTGCTCTGTTATTCTCTAGAACAGCCTACTGGACATTTGTAAATTAATAGGAATCAAAATCAAAGACAATAGCAGAGTTGGAAAATAACCATCCCCTCAGAACATCCCTGTGTTGTCCAGGATAGTGCTGCAGTTTATCTTTAATACATTTTATCATTTGCTTGAGGGTGGATTTCTTCATTTTCTTTGTTCACTGTATAATTGTAGTATATCCATAATATTTTGATTTTTGTTTAGTTGCTGTATTCTCTCACCTTCTCAATTCTTCTTGTTCTTGTTCTTGTTCTTATTTTTCTTCTCCTTCTCCCCCCCCTCTTCCTGTCCCTCTCTCCCTGCTTTTTTCCTTCAGTCTTCTTATAATGACAAATTTTATTTTAATCTAGTTCTATTCTTCAGCAAAGATCTTAAAGACCCCAATAGTTGAATCTACTAAAGTTTTCATTGCATATAGTGTATTTATACATGATGTTGTTTTGTTTCTGAAGTTGTTTTTCTATTTTCCATAACTATTTCATATATAATTTCTTATTTTTTCACTTACTTAAAACCCTTCCATATATTCCACCTCTTGTTCCCTTTCAAATTAATGGCCTCATTTTCTTTCATTATTATTACATGTATGTATATGCATGTGTATATATGTCTATGTATATTTTTCTAACTACATAAGTATAACCTGGTCAATCTGTATAATGTTACTTGCATGGATAAAAATGTCACTATAGATGATCAAAAGCTCATGAAACATCAACCCTATATAAAGAGCTAGAGGTAATTAAAACTTTCTGAGAGTGGAAGAAATAGCCTTCCCCAGGAAAGAGCACACCAGTTGGTTATCTTTTATTTTTAAAGATGTATTTTTATCATTATATACTTTATAAAGACATATTTTTGTTACTATATAAGTGTGTTTATGTGAATATATAGTGTCAGTGTTGGTACTTATGGAAGTGAGAAGGAAGCATTGGCTTCTCTAGAGATGAGAGCTACAGGCATTGTGAGCTACCTGATGTGGGTGCTGGAAAATGAACTTGTGTTCTCTCAAATAGTGGCAAGGCAAGTACTCCTAACCACTAAGCATCTTTCCAGCTCATGATAAATATTATTCTTGTTATTCAGAGTACAATTCTTCTTTGCTCTTAACAAAGAACTATCTGATAGGCTATTCCACACTCCTCAAGTGAAGAATTGATAGGCAATTCCTCCAATCTTCAACTATAAAACTATCAGATAGATCTTGGCACACTTGTCAACTCTACAACTGTTAGACTTTCTCATAATCCTCAACTATAGAACTATTTCATAGACCATCCAACATTCATCAGCTGTAGAGCTATCTGGTAGACTATCCAGTGATCATCAACTGTAGAGCTATCTGGTAGACCATCCAACATTCATCAACTGTAGAGCTATCTGGTAGATCATCCAACATTCATCAACTGTAGAATTGATAGGATATCCCATACTCCTCATTTCAAAATATTACCCATAAATCTATGGTCACAGGCTTCATATGGTAACCTAAGAACTAAGGAAAGAAGTTGTAGAGAATTAAGAAACAGTTGACTGAAATCCTTTGTGCCGTAGGACTAGGACTGGGAACTGTTTATTAAACCCAATATTTTGAATAAAACCTATTAGGAACCATAGCTCTCAAATCTCAAACCTCATCTATCTTGCTCTCTTTACAGGCATTTTCCTGACTCTATCAGACACACCTGCAGTTTATTCTCCAGCCAACGCAAACGTGTCAGCTGGAAAATTCTCCAGGTGCCAGCACCAAATGTGCCAACTCTGATCAATTCTGTAAGGAATTCCTCCTGCAAACTGAGCCTTGTCTTTCTAGTCCTTTGTCCTAGCTGAGCAAGGGGCCATGTGTTCTCTCTCAGACCAGGAAATCTGAAATCTAAAAGGAAAGCATTGGCCCTCCCCTACAAGCAACCCCAATGTGTTCAGAATTTAATACCATGACTCAAAGACACAACCTCTAGGAATCCTGTCCCTAATCTTGTCTAGCTCGGCTGTGCCATCAAGACTTTTCAGCCTAAGTCCCTTCCCTTTGGACAGGCTTCCTTGATTTCCCCACCTTAGAGAGTTCTGCAGATGCTTGCTATCATCTTACCTTTCTTGCAGTGTTCATTCTTCCTATTTCTGGCACATCTTCAATTTTTTATCACTGGTAGCTCACCCCTCCTGTAAAATAACAATGATGTCTCAACATGGAGTTTTTCTGCATTGCTTGCTGTCCAGTACTCAGTACTGAGTCAGTTAGCTTTTTCTGTGTCACAGACAACCTCTGAATCTTTCAGGCTTAAGCTAACAAACCTCTTATTTACTTGCCCAGGGTTCTGTGGGTCACCATGTTTAGAGAGTCTCTGCTGGGACAATTATCTCTGCTCAGTGTAGTATCAACTGAGTTAACAACTCTTGCATTTGTAGTTATTGAATGCTTGCTGCCTATATTCTCATCCACTTCCACAAGGGCAATGGGGGTGACTGTGTGCTCATGTGCCATTTTTCATTTGGTGGTGTAGCTTACACCCAAGAGGTTGCAAGGTTTCTGTGGACAACAAGGAAGGTTAACAATGGTTTTCAAGGCTCCCGATGGTGTCCATCTCGCTAATATTCTCATCAGCAAGTCAGGTTAAGAAAATCAAGTGACATGATGAAACCCAAGTTAAAGCCCAAATACTTTCTAGATGGAATAAGCTTTGAAGTCACATCACAAAGGAGCTGCAGATCAGGAAGCACATGGAAATAAATCATCTAGTGCAGCTTGGCACCAGTGCGCTGTAGGCAATTACTAAATGCTTTTTGAATGAATAAATCAATGAATGAATGAAAAAGGTGCATAGTTAGCATTTCAGGTCCTTCACACTAAGAATCATGTTTTTGGTTTTGTTTTTTTTTTTTTTTTTTTTTTTCAGTTCATAATATCTGCCCTAACACAATAAGAATCCCAAAAGGGTTAATTTAAGAGTTTATCATCTTGGAGTGTGCTTTGGCTGTGAAAGCTATATTACACTCATGACAGGAATGTATTCCAGCCCAACCACTGAACATTTCTATCCATGGTCATGAAAAGTCACATAAAATCATATTTATTGCATCAGAGGCATAGCCTACTTAAATTGAAAACAATTGGCAGTGAATTAAAAAACTATTTGCTATTGGACTAGATTGTTCATGCATGTTAAAACTGTCTACCCAAATATCAATGTCTGATATCTGTCATCTGTTTGTCATACACCTATCTATGTGCAATAGACATCCAAAAGAGAAGAATCTCCATGCTGTTATAGCAACTCTATGACGTCAATCATATTTTTCCCATTGACAGGTAAAGACTCAAGATAGGTCAGGTCAGGTTTAGAAACATGTATTACATGGTGCCCTACACAATGGCACATTTAGATAAGCAATGGTATAAAGCTTTCAATTGGTCTGATGGCTATTCTTGTTTTTCAACTTGACTACATCTAGAGTCAACTAATATCCAAACTGCTGGGTATTTCTGTGAGATATTTTTCTTAATTAAATCACTTGAGGTGGGAAGATCCACCTTTAATCTGTGCTATACTTTCTGGTGGCAGTCTATATAAGAGATGCAAGCAGGAAGCTTTTGCTCTTCGACTGCTTGCCCTTATTTTCACTGGCAAGTTCTTTCTTCACTGGCATTGGAGCCTACTATTTAGGGATTGCAGGGTATACTGAAGACTAGCTGAGACATCCAGTCTCATGGACTGAAGAACTACTGGATGCTTGAACTTTCCATGATAGATAGCCTCTGTGGGACTAGCTCAATTACAGCCTGTGAGCCATTATAAAAAAATCCCTTTATACCTATGCATTCTATCAGTTTTGTTCCTGGAGAGAACCCTGACTAACACACTTGGAATTTCAAAATGTTCTTTTATTTCCCTATTCAAATATTCTAATCTCAATTACATGTGTGTGAGTATGAGTGTGCGTGTGTGTGTGTGTGTGTGTGTGTGTGTGTGT
>JADRCC010531876.1:0-12541 GCA_019843855.1 Hylomyscus alleni
GAATTTCAGTCCTCTAAAATATACTGAATCCTAATGTCTTACATGGAGACTATTAATGTCAACAGGCACCCTTTTCAGGCTGGAAGCCCTTGGACATTTTATCTAATTTGCATCTCATTATGCAATTTCACAAAAAGGAAAAATACTTTGTTAAGAGCAAAGTATATCTTAGAGCCACAACACATTTCTTACCTCATTTTTAAAGTGGCAGCGGCACACTCAGCCAAGGGCATTTGATACCTCGACCTGTGGAAGTGCATACAGACAGACCCCTGACTCCACAGCCTCACACTTAGGTCTCAGATGCCTTCCCTCCTGGAACACACTGTGGTGGTGGTGGTGGGTGTGACAGCTGTAGTCCTTGGCAGCTCTGCCTGGCACGTTCTAGGTGCTCAATAAATAAGCACTAGGGAAGGATGCTTTTGGGCAAAGTGAGATTTATTTCTAGTTTGTGTTGTGTAAATATCGCACACAAAGGCACATCCAGTTGCCCAAAGGGTAGCCTCTCTCCCCTTCCTCCATACAACTCGGTGGGATGAGTTGAAAATCTCATCTCTCGGCTATTAATGCTCTGCTGGGCAGAGTCAAGCAACACTGTCTGTGCTCCTGAACCGCATCATTGCCATGCTCCGTTTTTTTTTTTTTTAATGCATCTAGGTCAGAAACCTAATTTCATAAGTTAACATGTTCTAAAATCTAGGGGTAAACACAGTCCGTCCATTGAACAGGAACACTCATGGGTTTGTCCAGTTTATATTGACAGGACACTTTGTCCTATGAAGAGATCCTGTGTACCTCATTTATATTTATCTGGCAGAGTAGGGACACAGCTGTTTGGACAAACAGGAAGGGAGCTGGCTTGGTGGGCAGGGCTGAATTTGCAGCATCTGCTGGAGACAAACTTACCTTAAGGGTTGCAGTGTTCTGCCGTAGTCCTAGAATTGACTACTGACGCGGGACTGTGACTTTCAAAGACCTAAGGAACACATCCTGAGACTGCAGCTTAGTAAACTCAGTCTCTACTTTTAAGCTAGAAAAAGCCTCAGCCACATTCTGACTCTCGGAGCTGAAGGTACCACCACGTATGTCTGACACACTCCGCCACTCCAGGCAGATGAACCTCCCAGGTTCGACACCTCCTAGAACTCTGAGTGAGCCCTCTATAGGGGGCCTCCTCATTAACTCAGTAAGACCAAGCAACCAACAGCTTTTCAAGCAGTAGGATATGCAGCTACGAGAGTATCCTGTGCAGTGTCTGTAGAAAAGACACTGTAGAGGCAAAGTCTTGTGAATCTTTCAGAAACCCTGTATATTAGCCAAGTAAACAGAATCCACACAGTTGTATATATGCACAGTGATGCGAAATGTTTCATATAAATTCAAATAATTCATGGCCCAGGCAATCAGCTACCACTCCAGGTAATAATGTCCTGAGACTTCAGAGTGCTTCTTACATTTTAAATCCCCCTGTCTCACCTTTACTTTTGGTCGACATAAATTCGTGGCAACATATATATATGTATTTTTTTTTTCTCAACATTGCCTTCCTGTTCCAATACAACACCCACAAGAAAATTCACAGAACGGCTGAGAGCGATTATTATTTTATACTCTTGAAAAGTATACTCTAGGATACTAGAAAGCCTCGCAGGCAATATTTTTTAAAAAAAAATGCAAAAACTGCTCAGCTCCGTATGTCAACAGGCAGTTTCTGCAGAGCCCTTGCACGCTGCTGTGTGGAAGGTTTCTTTTCTGCACATCCCTGCAGAATCAGTCTGCAGACACTGGCTGCTTGGATTTGGGAGTGGAGTCTGTTACTGCTGCTGTGACCTCTGGGCCATTGGGAGGATATGGCTCTTTAACCAGACTCCTCTGTACTTCTTTCTCAACATCATTTTCCCCTAACACCTGCTGAGAGAGTTTTAAAGAGACTGCAAAGGCAGGATTGCAGCCCAGCCAAGAACCCTACCCTGTGGCACGGTACCCACACCTTAACTGGGCAAACTGAAGCCACAATTAGTAAGGTGGCACTGCAAACTTTAAATAATGAGCCCTCCCACTCCTCTGGGTTTTCTGTCTCATTCTTCCTGAGCTTTGTGGTAGCAGAGATGTTCATGGGGACACCCCAAAAGGCAGCTAGTGCTCATCGCTCATCGCTCACAGTCATCAACACTGGTTAGAAGTTGCTGAGTTGTGAGCCTTCATAAACAACAACAAAAAACCATTCCTGTTACCTTTTCAGAAGGTCGGGTGTGCCACACAAAGGGGGAAACTCTAATGAGCAAACAGTTTCCAAGAATAATTTACTGCAGCTTACAAAGGGGGAAAAAAAGACCTATTTCCCTACTTTTTAAAAATGCAGTATCAGAACCATGATAAACTTAAATGTGCTCTTATAAGGGGGCCATCGTTACATCTTTACCTTCTCGAACTAACTTTCCCTAAGCAGCTGATTAATTAGACTTTAAGAGTCAAATTTAAATCCAGAACTTAGACCCCAAAGGTGCCTGTGATTATTGCTCATGCATAAATTACAAAGTTACAGAAAAGCATCTAATTAGCTCAAAGACACAGTTATGAGTCGAGTACCTGGATCCGGCTGGGCAAACGCTTGATTCATCTCCTGGTGAAACAGTTACAGGTAGTTAAAAGCCTGTCTGGTTTCCATTCCTCCCCGGCCAGGCTGAGTTCAAGCAGGAGACAAGAGAGGTAGCTGGGAGCAGCTGGTGGCACACCCAGCTCTAAAGCTGTTGTCTCTCAGGCTTAGAAACTTCCCATTCAAACCTCGAGTTAAAGGAGAAACGTCTTTCTGCGTGAGGCATCATTAGCAGCCAATACAGCTGCTTCTTTCAGGCAAAGCCATGATTTCAGTTCTGCCTCAGCAACTCTTCCGAGGATTCTGCTTCAGTGAGTAGAGGCAGTATCCTCTCTCCGTGAGTCTGAAACCATCCTCGAGAAAACATTAACATTCAAAGGGAGTGCAGGGGAGAGCATCACTGGGCATTCCCGAACCCTTTCAAAATCAAAGCTGTAAATCTATCTATGCTGTGTCTTCCCTATTGATTGCTGACTCTGTTCCTGTTAAGGGATATCAATTAGCACCTTGAAGCAACCAGCCTGAGTATTGATTATGGTTTATAACCTTCAGGCCAACTCAGTCAACAGAAAGACTTCTAGGGAAGGGCGTCACAAAGCATTTGGGAGACTAAGAGTCCTCTCCCTAAAGAAAATAAAACGACTTACAGAAAACAGCACCTGTGTGTGTGTGTGGAGAGAGAGAGAGAGAGAGAGAGAGAGAGAGAGACTTAAAAGAAATGAATCAGATTTTCAGATTTTCACCGTATCTGTAAATTTGCTAGCAGGTGGCCAATTTTTTGGCTAACTTTGGACAACTGTGGCTTTGACTGCCCCCACCTCCACCCCTAAACAGGCCACTCGAGAGCACACGATGAATAAAATAGGATTTCTGTGGGGAAACTGCTGTCAAATTTAGACTCTAGCTGCATGGCACAACCCTCAAATTCCTTTCTTTCCTATTTTACAATAAAATTCTTGTTTTTAAGGGGGAAAACCTTACTTCCCTGGAAATACTTCAGCATAATCCTTAAGGAGGAATAGCCCTGGGCTTCGGTTTGTCTCGTGTTTATTTTGGCCACTCACCACTTTCTGTGTTGAAGTGGAAGTCCAATCAGCAACCACACCCCCAACTGCCAAGTGATGGATAAGAGAGAGCAAGGCCGCCTCTATGCCCTTCAGCCCTGCAGCCTCCTCCCTGGGGAGACAACGCCACTACTAAGCAGCCCCAGGAGACTGAGGTGGAGCATCTGCCTGAGAAGACAGACCTATCTGTGAGCATTAGGCAATGACCGGAGGATGTCCCACACCCAAGCCTCTCGGAACCAGGGGCTGCATTTTAGGGCCCAACATTAGAGTCAGTGTGTAATCTCAAGAAAACATGAAGGTTCTTTCCCCTGATTTTAAACTTGTTTCCTTTTCAATTAATTTTACCTACCCTCCGCCCTCATGTTCTCCTTCCCTCCCTCCTTTCCCCCCTCCTCTCATATATATATATATATATATATATACATATATATATATATATATATCACAAAAAAATAGGACTAATAAAATCTAACGGAGAGGTACAAGTCAGCCTGATGGTTTCTCCTGTGTCTCAGTCACCAATGCTGGGTGTTGAGGGTGTGCCCTGTCTTGGCAGTGACAACAGTATGGTGTAGGGAACGTTCTGACCCGCCCTCATTCCTGTATTTATCATTCCACGTGGCCCAAAAGTAATGGGTCAGAAGCAGCCTGCCATTGCTGTGGCTTGCCTTGCCAAGGAGGCCTTGTCTTCAGATACTGTTACAGCCTACAGACTCAGAGGGCTGGAATAGAAAAAGGAGCCGGGGCTTTCCTTTAGCAACTCCACAAGTGAAAACCATCCCTGTGTCAGCTAGAGAGATGAGTAAGTGCTTGGCCTGTGTTTGCAACTCTCCAGGGAAGTCAATTCTCCAATCCCCTGGGACAACCTCCCGTGTAAACCAACTCCTTCACTGCTTGCTTAGTCTAAGTGCACTGATACATTTCTTTCCCCTCTGTTCTTGCTACAAAAGTCAGGCGTTAGCCAAAGAACACCTGCTCAAGTTTTGAACTTCTTCTTAGCTCTTTGTTTGGAAAGGTGTATAATTTGAAAGATTGGAGTGAGCTCTTCCTTTCTCCATGCAGCTACACTGTATGAATCATCTCGAATTCTGAAACTATAAGAATTCATACAATTCCACTTAAATCGTTCACAATAGGCTTTATGCCTTTCCTCTTTAATATCTCTAAGCTCTTCTCTGAATTCTTTCCAAACTTTATGTTCCTTAGGCTGGTTTTTAAATAAGGACCTCAGGACGCTGCACAGCCACGTGTAATTGTAATGTAACTTCCTGAGAGTCATTGTTATATCTGGTAACCACTGGTTAACCATCAGAACTTCAAGGCTAGGGTCTGAGATCAAATTCAGTCTCTCAATAGCCACAAACATCATGGGCTCCTGATAGTTAAAGATCTACAATTAAGGGCATTCCTCACATCCTGATTTTAAGCATCATCTTGAAGGGTCTTCGATCTGCCATCTTCTTCTGTCCTAGGGAGTGCTTTTTCATAAAGATCTAAGCATTTGATGTGGAAAAAGAGACTTCATAAGCCATCAGACCTACATCTGCATAACAGCATCGGTTATTATTGCACTTCTTCTCGGCCATGATTAATTTTGTAAAACAAAATTGAGTAAATTGTTGATTTTTCTTCAGAAACTTCAAAATGCAATCGTTTAAACTATGTATTTAAAAAATGTTTGAACAGCCAAATGCGGTGCATGTGTGTAATCATTGCTCTTGGGATGCGGGGATAATATGGAGTCCAGGTTTTTGTTGAAGCCTATTCAAGCTGTATGCTAGACAACCATGGGAGGCTAGCTGGTCGCAGCCCAAGGAAGCCATGTCTAGCAACAGTCCTGGAAGCTCATTAATAGAAGGACAAGCCCCTCCCATTGAGTCTGTTTTCTCACCTCTCCCTTGTATGCAGACGCCTTGGACACTTGCATTCAGTCCTCACTTCTCTGATGATCTTGATTTCACAGGACCATGAGGCTGCTCCTGGCCTCAAGCAAAGGAACTCCATTAGTGTCCATTTTCTTTGCTCATGCCAGCTTTGAGCATGGCTAATCACTCCTTGCAGAGTACACGGGCTACAGTGACTGGCAGAATCAGATGTCTGGGCCCCTGGGGTTTTCTCCTTCGGTGATTCCTCTATTCGTAGCCTCATTTTTTTCCCCTTTCCAGTACTCAAGCCAGGTGTGTCTTGTGTAACTCCCAGTAAATGAGGCATGAATATGAAATGGCAAACAACCTGGGACACATGCTTATCACTCTGCTTCTTTTAACCCACACAAAAGAAATATACTAGTTTAAGAACGTGACTTTTCTCTTCCCCATTTCCTTGGCTAGAAACAGCAAGTTAAATAAGTATACTGTGTGGTATAAATAATTTTATTTTTTAAGAATCTAGTCTACTTCAGTTTCTAATATCTATTTAATTTCCTCAAAGTGAAGTGTGAGTTTATGCAGCCACTCGCCTATCTCTACAGCTCTGAGAACATTCAAAGTACAAGTTAGGGTTAGTTTGAGAAAATTCACTCCATCTTTATGAATTTAGGGCCCATATTTGAGCAATTTGTAGAGGCAAACCTCCATGGTTTGATGTTTTTTTGAGTGTGGTTCTTGGGCACACCACGCCAGCATCACTCTGCATGCTCAGTGAGTAGCTGGTGCATCCGGCACAGAAGGATTCTAATGATGGTGGAGAGCAGACAACACTGTAACTTGGTGGAAATGCACCTGATAGAAATAAAACAGACTGAATGTCCGGCAGTGTTAAGTCTGTTTCCCTTTTCCTATATGAATCAAATTAAGAACACATACAGAAAGGTACTGTGACATACTAATAGAGAGGCTGCTCTTCTACCTTAAGGAACAACTCCATGGAATACATATTACTAGTTCTACTGTAGATGATATTTGCAATATTTTAGGAATTAAGGCTACCACTACTCTGGACTGTCCAAATGGAAATGCCTTATACTTAACAGCATTGTGGGTAATTTTATTCTTTTTTAAAAAGACGTTTAAAATAATAACAACCATCTTAATGGCCTTGAATAACTTGATGCCTTTAAAATGTCATAGAAAGTGCCAATTAAAGTTTTATCCTAACTGTCTGTTGGCATTTCCCTGCCAACCTCGTGGGCCTGTGCTTCCCTCCTGTCTGACGGTTGTGTTTTGGGACGGAAGTGCGGCCACAGAACAGCAAGTGCACTGAGGAGCTGAGGACATTAAAGTGATTGTGAAAGTGAAATATCGTGACCCCAGGAGTAATCGACCGATTAGCTTGCCTTTAATGCCTGACAAAAATCTGGAAGTGAAAGTCGTTTCACTGAACAAATCAATTTGAAAATACCCAAAGGGGGAAATATCATCTAGAGTACCTTTTTTTTTTTTTTTTTAAATGATCGTTAAAAAAAAAAATGTATAAAACCAGTCTCTATTTCTACCACTCCAACTTGTGGAAATGGTGGGAGAGCAGACCAAGAAAACATAATAACAAAAGCAAGATGGATGGGCACTGGGTGTAAATTTCAAGTGCCTAAGTATTGGAGCCTATCATGGATGTGCTTAGGGACTGCCTGAAAAATACTGAATTTACAAGTGTCTTGATATTACAGCAAAAACAATAATGAATTCCAATTACTTAACATACCTTAAAACAGCACCGTTGGCTTTCAGTTCTGTTTTATAGATTTGGGTAGAAGGCCCACAATAGTATATATTATGTATTCGCATAAATAGTATATATTATGTATTTATGGTTAGGGTGTATATAAATATTATAAATCATATATATGTTATATTAGCATAGTAAATTCTATCATAAAAATTTTAGGAGCAAATATTTGGGAAAATCTACATGCAGGTAACATAATTCAGCCAGGCCAAGAGCCTTGAATGTGTCTTGAATAAGACATCTACGTGATTGCTGATGTAAGGGTCATCAAGGAAACCCTTTGAATAATGCTATTACTGAATTTTTCCCATTCTTGAATATATGGTCATAGCTTCAACTCCTTTGGAAACAGCCTTAGGTTTAAAGTTTGGGATATTACAGACTTTGAAACACTGACTAACCCTATGACCTATGTAATTATGGTATGTAATTGTATGTCCTCCACTGTGGCCCTGCAGCTGGAACTCCATTCAAAACACAAGCCCTGCTCCCTGCCTCCTCTCCCTCTCATCTCCTTACACAGGCACTGTCAAGCAAAATAGCCCAAGCTCAGGAAGACAAATGTTGCATATTTCATATGCAATATTTAGATTTAAATGTGTATACCCACATGTAGAGGCCTAAAGGAGAAGAGGGGATAGTGAGGAAAACCACCAAGTTTCACTCATATGAAGAGTCTGGATTCAACTATATGTGCATATAAGTATGTATGAGTGACACCTGATCAGAAGAAAAATGGTCGGTGGTAAACTATGACAGGGGCATGGGGCAGGGAAAAGAGAAAATAAGTATAAGTCAATATAGTGCTCCATACATATAAAATATTAAATTTTCAATAAAAAAGACAGCAGTGGGTCCCTGAAGTAGCTGCCTGCATGAGTACAATCCCTTGCATCTTGAACAATCAAAACAAAAACAAAACTTCCTTTTTCCCATCAGCCCAGAACGACGGTACACTCCAAGCCTTCTGTTAGCGCAGAATAATGGATTGCTATTCTCTCTTCAAGGATTATGCATTCAAAACCTACCTGGCCCAGGAAACAAAACAAACACGAGAAAAATGAAGCCTAGTTTTGCAACTCCAGTAAATAGCTTTCTGATAAATAGTTCCACAAAACAACAGTCAAATAGTTATCATCATAACAAAGCTCACAGAGAGAGCTCTGGCCTTTTCAGACTTGGTGTTCCTAAAACGGCAAAAATTAAAGTCTTCTATGATTTATTCAGCAGAAGTTGTGTGGGGGCTGCATTTGTTCTGACTCCTAGTTTGGCTATAAAAATGAACAAGAATAAAGACTTGGGCCTCCTGTTAATTTATTTTTTCATTTCACTGGTAATGGTTTTAGGAGAGGTGGCAAACCTATCTGCAGCCTCCACTCTCTGTTATGAATTCTCCTAAATGAACCCTGTAATTGGATTTTCTCCCATTTTTTTCCCCTCTTGCAACATCATTGTCATACTTTGCCTGTCATAGTAAAATAAATCTAAAGAGGCGTAATCGCTAATTACTAGCTTCTAACCAGCAATCTTTATCTGTATCAAACAAGATAAGCTGCACAAGTCTGCGATTTTTAAAAAGAAAATCTTAGTGGCAGAAAATAGCCACAGTCTCCTTCTTGCTTTGTGTTCCTTAAAGGCCATTTGGAGATCCTGATCCTGGGTCATCACTATCCTTATTCCGACAGCCGGATGGATCCACTGGACACTAAGAGATATGAATACAGGTAGAGATGAGAAGATTCCCCAAACAGTTCAGACTGTCCCCAACAGAGCAAGACTTGAGACCCTGCCTGAATGGAATGGAGAAGTTACCTCTCTTTCCTAGAAGGCAGGAAGATGGATTGTTGCTGAAGAGTCACATAGTCGACCCCTACGTTTGACAAGAGTTTCACTCCCTACATAGTGCTCATCTCTAATAATGCCCCTTAAAGTACTCCTTTAGCATAACCCCCACACCAGCATCCTTGAGCCTCCTCCAATCCACCATCAAGCCTTTACGTTATCTCCATCCTCTCTTGGCTGTACCTCCTTCATCAGTCTCCCTGCCCTCCCTCTACTTGGCACTTCATCTTGGCTGTCCCATCCTTTGATTTACTTGACTTTTTTTTTTTCAGTCCTAGACTAGGACTGAAAAGAGCAGATCTTCCTTTGGAGTAGATCTCCCTCCCTTTGTAGCTCAGCAGAAAGCAACTTCTGATCAGTCTCTTGATGTTCTGACATCTTCTCAGAACTCTAGGATTTTTCTTACAAGAAGGAAGTAAAGTCATACATTCCCAGATGCACTCCCAAAGCTTGGCTCCAGCCTACTTAATGAGTCAGTTATCACACCCAATATCTCGAGGGAGACATGACGCACTAGAACACATACTATTATTATTCCAACTTGATAATCACATAGTCAAGATTTGGAGAGGTCAGAAACACAATGACCACATTTAAAATATTTCTGCCCACTTCTCACTGCTCTGCATTAAACCCTGCAGATGAGAAAACATGTCAGGATGCCAAGAAAAATAGTTGATAAGGACTTCTGGAAGAGAATGTAAATGTAAATACTACAAGGGATCACATCAGATGTGGAGGTTGAGAACTTTTCCTCTGGTGTGCTGGACCACCTTTCTCCTGTAGGTGGTTAAAGTGTAGAGCAACTGAGAGCTGAGAAATGAGTGGGTGGCTGGAAGGGAGATGGGTCTCCACAACTAGGCAACCAATGACTCCTCAAATGTGAAATCTTAGAGAACAAAAGAGAAAAAAATGTGAGATCTTAGAGAGAGAGAAAAAAAAAACATTGCCCCTTCCCTAAATTCTGACCTGCTGCTAAAAAGTAGAGAATAGCTTGTGTCATGATTGAATTATCCATTTGCTTTTGCTTATTTTTGTTTGTTTGTTTTTCTGCCCTGTTAGTCTGGTAAGACAGTGACTCCAAACTCTTTCTCTAACTGTCATGACCTTAGCCAATTCTCCTGGACACATTGTAACGTCACTACTCAGCCCTCACAATATGAGAGTTGAAGTTTCTCTTGAGTAAAAGTGATACATGAGCAGTATCTAGATCATTCTATATGGAGCCTGATTCTGGGTCAGTAGATGCTTGGGGAATAAGCTCTCCAATTTTTTAAGTCCACAAAAATCAATGCAACTTGATAGGCAAGAATTCCATCAATGTTTTCCATGTTCATTTTTTCCATTATAAAATCAGTTCTCTGAACTGTACTCTAATTAGTGTGGACCCTGGAGAGCTTCACACTCCTTCTCTCTGATGCTGGACTGTAGGAGGTATTGATAAACAAGGCAATCAGTGATTTTTTTTTTGCTTGAAAAATAAATTCCTTTACTTCAGACATATTTTGGAGTCTCTAGTCATAACTAGAAGGCATGATAATCACACTCTGGAAGAAATCTACAGTTTTGTACTTAACTCATCCAGAGTAATGCAACTTACTAAGAGGATTGTGAATATAAAAGTATCCTAGGGATTTTGGGAATATAATCTATGGGGTGCAAAATGCTGGGAGGATCCTAGAGATCTGAATTTTCTCACTGGTGGTAAGACGACTCCACCTGAAGAAAGTCAACTTTGGAGACCCTCTTTCCATACCTGTTAATACAAGGAAGGAAGTCCCACCTAAATTTAAAATTCTATAATTCATGCCTAGATTATGCCCACAAGAAAACATCACCCTTCTCTACCCATACTTGAATGAGTTATCCGAAGTGTTCGTTCTGTCTGTCAGGATGATGAGAGGGAGCCCACACCTTCTATGACTTCTATCTTGTCAGCCTGGGATGGTCCAGGAGTTCTTCTGGAGGAAAATTAGTAGGATTATTTCCTGAGTTTGCATGGAAATAATTCAGATAATATTTTACAACAGAACTCATCTGTTTCTCTCCCAGAGGAAAGGAGTATAGGGCTGACAATGTCATCATTGCCGCAACTTAACCCTCAAAGGCTGAGTCAGCCATCGTCAATGGAGGTGTAAAGGTCCTGCAGTCTACTGAGCACTAGGGCAGGGGGGTTTTCCTGGCTGGAACTTCTGCTTAGCTCTAGTGTGTGTGTGCTTCCCACTCAGACAGAGGAAGAGGCAAGGACTGTGGACGAAGCACAATAGATTTTCTCCCACAATCCTATCTTTCAAATTGAAAACCATCAGCTACCTAGAAATACTTTAGACCATTCATGGATCAAAATAGCTCCATAACGCCTGTAAGCCTATCCTGGAGAAATTATGCGGCTATCCTGAAATATTTGAGTGCCTTCTGGCTGATAAATGATAGAAAACTCTAGAAGCATGTTTTCAAAAATACACACGCAAAAAATAAATCCCTAATTCAGATCCACTGTGATTTGAGTAATTGGTTCAATTCAAACTCAGTGAAGGGCTGGTTATTCTCCCTGTTTTTAAAATGAACACAAATTCAGTGGGTTTTGAAGAATACACAGAGACCTAAATAAGGAGTCCTTTCAGGGGTAATTATAAACCATGAGACTTTCTTGGAGGCTTCCAGTGGAAAGTTCCGCATCGTGCTTTGCTGAGTGAATTTTCGCCATTAGGGTTTCGCCAGACAGCAGTTGACTAAAGGCCTGGATATTTAGCCTTTGGATTTTGTTTATATTCAATGATAATGCAATTTCTAAAGTATGCCTATTGTCATCAGCTGTCATTTGTGATGGCTAGTTCACTGACCCCTCTCTTACTACATCCAGAAACCACTCATCCACAGCAGCCCGGGGTTCTCAACCAAACTGGCCCTGTCCCAGAATGACCCTCCATGGAATACACAATCAGCAAAAAAGTTAATATAAATAATTCATATCAAGAAAATTTCCTTTATAATAAAGTGACTAGGTTATAAACATGCAAAAAGGACGAGATTTAATGGGAGGCCAGGAGTCCATAATTACTGTCAATATAAGACATAAAGCAATGTAGAAGACTGCCTTGATCTTTCTAGTGTCTCTGAGTCTGTCTTCTTGCCTATGTGAGATGATGCTGAGGAGTGGCACGGTGCTTAGTGATGCCCTAGGGCTATGACAAGGATGTGGTTAAATTCCTATAGAGGACGTACTAGATCCTTAGATCCATATATCAAATTAGATGTTGTTTTATAGTCATGTATCTTACGTTTAGTCTTTATTCTGATGGGACTGATAATAACAGTATAACTCTGTGATAAAGTTAGTTATACTGGGTTGAATTCTGCATAAATGCAACAA
>JADRCC010531947.1:0-12498 GCA_019843855.1 Hylomyscus alleni
AAGGAGGCAGGTGCTTATACACATAAAAATAAATAAATACATAAATAAATAAACAAAGGAGTTAGTCACAGATGCTTCATATCCTCTCTGTACACATAGCCTGAAGGTAAATCCATAATACAGTTCTAATTTTTTTTCTTTTGAGACCATCTGGAAGGCTTGGAACTCACATAGATCAGGCTAGCCGGGAACACAGAGTTCTGCCTACCTTTGGCCCTCAAAAGCTGGAATAAAAGGTGTATGCTACCATATCTTGCCAAAAAATTTAATTTAACTTAATTTAAAAATTGTTTGCATTTAAAAATTTAGACAGGGTCTAAATTAAAAATGTTAGCAGGGTCTTAAAACTTCAGGGTGGCTTTGAACTTGCTGTGTAGCTGAAGATGACCTTGAACTTCTGATCCTTCTGTCTCCACCTGAGATCACAGGTGTGTACCACCACGCCTAGTTGAGGCAGTATTGGGGAGCTAGGCGAACATGCTGCCACTTGAATTACATCCTAACGTCTTACACAGTATTTTTAGTGCACCTGTGTTTGGATTGAAACTTTTGACAGGAAATCTTGTATGGGATTCTCACTTAGGATGTTGTGTTGGTACTCAAAAGTTGGGTTTTTGAAATTTTTAGATATTGAATTTTTACATCAGGGATGCTCAACCTATGATAATATTTTTGTGAGGCTTTATAATTTCCCAAATTATTCAACTAGAATATTTCTTTATAGACATTTTATACAGCTAGATGAACAGACAGTATTTTTATGCTTGCAATTAGCATACATGGAAACAGACTCAGAGATACTAAATAATGTATGCAAAGTCCCACAGCAGGTAGTGGGGACGGTGGGGGCATAGGCTGGGAGCTGGGATGGAGATCTACCTCTGTGGACTGCATGTTCCACTGTCTGGTGTTGCTTTCTGTCTTCCTGACAATAGTTCCATGGTTCAAAAAAGGTCAGACCCATCCCAACACTAGAACATGGGGAACAGAACAGCACTCCGCTCTTCTTGTGACCTGCCACAAGCTTTTGTAGAGCATTGGTCTTGAGACATGGAGGATCCATTTTGTCAGTAGGAAATATCAATGTTCAGAGATGAGAACTTGAGTTGTATAGATAGAACAGTATAAACTGATTACAACTTGGACAGGAAAGGACACAGTCAGTAGGTTGGCACTCAACGAGGCTCATCTATTGAGTAGTGCTGCCTGGAGGATTCTTGGGACAGTTCCCAACATTTCTGTTTTATCAGATTTCTTTCTTTTTCCATTCTTGTCTTTTAAATCTTTTATTTCTAAAGCCCTCACCTTGACATGCACTGAATGAAGCTGTTCTAAATAGGAAGAGGTTTTATCAAAGATAAACCTGCCCTAGCCAACATCTTTTTTTCAATGAGATGTTTAGTAAGTATCCAATCACTTCTGTCTGGATCAAGAATTCCCTGATTACTGATACACATATAAACTCATAGAGACATGCACAGATTCAAACCAAGCACAATCTCATCATGAGAAGAAGTGGATCCACTTCTAACCAAGACACATATTGATACATACTGGGAATGGCAGTATTAATTTTCTCCAGCGGACTGTTACTAGGTATATCAACTTCAGTTCAAAGCAAATTCCATGCCTAGGCACAAAACAGACTTCATGGTTTTTGGTTTTGTTTTGTTTTTTGTTTTCTTTTTGTGGGCTTTTTGTTTAATTAGTTTGTTATTTATTTATGTTTCATTGTTTTTTGATTGTTTTGATTTTTTGAGAGACTGAGGAGAGAAAAAAGAAGGAACATAAACGTGGATGGTAAGGATGTAGGAAGAGTTGGGGGAGGAGACGAATATTATCAAAGTACATTATATGAAAAACAATTTTTCTAGTCTCTAAATTTGTTGATTTTTAGAGACTATGGTTACATAATTTTCATCTTCCCCTTCCTTCCTCCATATATATGTATACATATATATATACACACATACATATACACACATGCATATATATATATATATACACATATGTTATATATATGTATACGTGTCTATATATACACATGCATGTTATATATATATAACACATGTATATATATAACATATATATGTGTGTGGGTGTATGTGTGTGTATGTGTTTATGATGCATATGTATATATGCATACATATACATAAATACAACCTTCTCAGTCTGTATAATGCTACTTATATGTATATGGCTTCAAGGCTGACCATTTGGTGTTGGATAACTAAGTGATGTGCTCTTCCCTGGGGAAGAGTATTTTTCCCACTTTCAGCATTCCATAGTTGTCTGTAGTTCTACATGTAGGGTTGAGGCCTCATGGGCTTTCCCCTATCCATGTTAGCATGTTTATTTTTGTCCTTGTTTGGCTTATGTTTGGAGGACTCACGTTGGTAAGACTTTATGGGTACAGCTTCTACCATTACTAGGAGACACAGTTTTACAGGAATCTCCCTCATCTCTGGCTCTTACAATCTGCTCACTCTTCCACTCTGTTCTCTGAGCCTTAGCTTTGAAAGTTCTTTTGTAGACATATCCTTCTTTTGTAACTGGGCTCCATAACTCTGAATTTCATTTGTTGTAGTTTTCTGCAATGGTCTATATCTGTTGCAAAGAGAATTTCCTTGATGAGGGGTGGAGACTACACTTATTTGTAATGCCATCTTATTTAGAGTATAGTTACAAATTATACTGGCTTAATAAAGTGGCGGTGGCAGGCTCTTCTCCAAGATCTATGGCTTCACTAGCTCTGGATAGTTGGCTAGCTTTCTAGTACGAGGCTTCATTGCCCTCTGGTTGAGCAAGTCTTAAGTCAAATCAGAGTTTTTGGTTACTTCCTGTTGGTGACAAGGCATTCTTGTGCCACAAGGGTTATTATGCCATGTCTTTGATATAGCTCATAAATGTCATAGCTGGGTAGCACTGTTGGCTCCTTCCCTCCTTTGGAAGCTTGCATGGTGTCTTCTGGTACCATGAAAACTAGTCCTTAAAAAAAGAGACTTTTGAGTCCATTACAGCCCAGGGGTCTCCAGGCCTGTGTGTTTGAAGAGCACAGAGTCTTCAGCAACCTTCCACCACTGGGGAACAATCAAAGGCAATAGCAATAGCCTGTAACATTTGGGGTGTCTCTTAGACCACCTTGACCAACAACTCAGTGGAAAGCTTGTACCTAGTGTTGAAGTTTTTATTTACATGGCTCTTGGAGGGAGTGTTATCAGCCTAGATGGGGACATTTCATTTAAACTATGTATGTGGATTTGTAAACATAACAACATACACATATTATAGGTATTTTTAGGTAGATAGTTAAGAGTACGATTCCTTACGATCTTTTCAGATATCTTTACTGTTTTTTTTACTCTCCATCCTTCTTAAGGAATAGGACCAACCAAGATATGTTGGATAAGAATCTGAAAAAAAAAAAAGGTAAAAAAACCAAAACCCAAAAACCAAACCTCCTTGATTACCATCATGTAAATAAATCAGAGTCATAGAGAGAAGGAGGGACCTAGCCAACAGTGAAGAAAGCTGGAAAGAGACCCCGACAGACCCATGTGACGGTTAGTCTTCATTGCCAACTGATTGGATTTGATTTCAGTTAGGTGATACGCTTCTGGGTGTGTCCAGAGAAGTTTAACTGAGAGGGAAAGACTCACACTTAATGTGGGTGGCACCATCTTATGGTTGGGGTCTGTCGTTGAATAAATAAGGCGAAAGCAAGCGAGTCCCAGCGTTTCCTTGCTCTGTGTTCTCAGTGGCTGGCTGCTTGAGCTCTTCCTGCCATGCTTTTCTCTCCACAATGGATCCCATCCCTCAGATTACAAGACAAAACAAAGCCTCCCTTAAGTGGCCTTTGTCAAGTATTTTGCCACAGCAGTGGAGAAAAATATCTAATACAGGCCCCTTTAGAGTATCCTTTTGAATCAGACCACAAGGGACAAAACTAATATTGTTTTTCCATTCATTGCAACCCTTGTGGCTGAGACTTCTCGAACAAAACTGCAAGAGCAAAGCATACTTGTTTACTAAATATAATTTTCACAAGGATGGAAGTCTTTGAAAGTAAAGTCTTCCTTCCCTAATGTAAGTATGAATGGAGGCAAAAGAGTGTGATATTTAATGGTGAATTAGGCAGAGTATGCCCACCTTTTTCTCTTATGTGATTTCTTTTGAGTCATGGTGGACTCCTTTGGAATGGAGGCCTTTAGGACCTACAACAGGGAAAGATGGGCTAGGCTTTACAGTGTTCTTCTGCGAGATTTTACTGGAAGAATTCTAGTTTCTTGGCTCTCTCTCAGGGCAGAAGATGGGGAGCAGACAGAGAGACAGTTCTTCTCAGTGCCGTTTTCTTGACACACCCTCCTTGAGGTAGTGTGTCCCAAACCCTTTCATTATAGAGAAGGAGAGCTTTCCGAACGAAGCCTGTGTGAATGTTGTCAAGTATACATTCCTATGACTATATCACACTAGGTTGCACGTACAAAACAGCTGTCTTTTTATTCACATCGATCTGTTCTGATTGAAAAGCAAAGCAAACGTCAGCGAAGAGTTCCTGGGCTCTTTGAGCACAACCTGGGTCACTCGAGTTTTCCTCAATTCAAGCTTTCCTGTTTAAAATGGGCATTTTAATTTACCAGTGTGACGAGCTCCATTTGAAGAAAGTCACACTTCCTTGGGAGGTTCGTGAGGTGATCCTCTGAACAGCTGTCTTCAGGCACCCACCTCGGAAGACAAGAAGAAAAAAAAAAGAGTTTGTTAACTACAAATTTTTAAAAAGCTACTTTTTGGGCTGGCAAGATAGCTCGGCAGGGAGAGAAACTGTTGTCAGGCCTGGCGACCTCAGGAGGCTCGCATGCACCTGCCCACGTGGTGGGTGGAGAACACTGGCTCCTGCCCGCTGTTCCCTTGCCTCCGTGAGTACACCTTTGAAGACACACATGTGGGTGCGGGCACACCCACAACTTAAAAAGCCACTTGAAAACCACTTTAAACACGGTAAAAAGGGATGTGATTTCTTTTGGGTCATGGTGGACTCCTCTGGAATGGAGGTCTTAGGACCTACAACAGGGGAAGGGTCTGTAGGCTTTATGGTGTTCTTCAAATCTGGATTTGTCAGTTGTGTCTGGTTCTGATGGACCCGTGATTCTGTTCTGCTCACCAGTGACACTGTCATCCCACAGGTGACAGGCTTTGCTGCCAAGTATAGCTTGGAATGGAGACTCTCCTCTCATGCTCGCGTGATAAATACTGATGCAGGTTAATGATACCGAACTATTGACTCGTTTTGAAGAGTCAATAAAAGCAATTTTTGTAAAGACTTTAGTACAATAATTGTCATAGAGTTAATAGTATGTAAATGTTTTTATTCAAGAACTAAGATTAACTATGACCATGTCTCAAAGCTTTTATAGTACTTGTAGCTGATCCAGACAATAACAAATTATATTTCAGTAAGTTAAATTACTCAATAAATAAAATTTTGTAAAATTTAAGTATCATCTACAAACAGAACTAAGTGAGAGAACAGTTTTATTTACATAGAAAGTGATGCACTGTGAGTAAGGATGGGGCGGAGAATAAGAAGAAACGAGAAGTAAATTGATGGACCATTTGGACAATGTAATAGTTACTCTGCAGAATCATCCAATATAATCCTCACAGACATTTTGTCTTTATTTCACATAAGAAGAGAATTTGGCTCATTAAAACACTTTATGTTTTTGCATCTGAGGCTCAGAGTATTTGAGTCATTGGAGACCATCTTGAGAAGTACTGAGTATGGGTATTCTAACAACTAAAGTCTACGCTATACTGTATGAACTGGCAATTGAGGACAGGGGTATCTGGGGGACAACTGGACAGTGTACGTTCAGAGCCTTAGCAGTAAACATGGCAAAGTCATGCCAGTCTCTGAAGTCAACCCAACGAAGAAAGTTAGTTTCCTAACTTGTTAAGAGCAAAGTAGCACATACTATGATTTTCCACGGACCTCCCTTTAGATTGTCTCAAAAATATTAGGAAGGACATTACATTTCTTTCATAGACAACAGAACTAAAATGGAGCTGATAAGTTACTTGTTTTGGTTCATGCCCTCACAAAGCAACATAACTAGTATTCAAATTTGAACTGACTAGACATCAAAGACCATTCTCTTGACTTTGAGCATTACCCTCTAAAGTACAGAGGTGATAGAGGGTCATTGCTGAGCTGTATTTTAGTGTAAAATGGGAAAATTCAAATGCTCACCATCAGAGAGATGGTTGAACAGATTCTGCTGAGGCCACACAAAACCATCTTTTCAGATACCAAAAATTACACTAGAGATAGCATGTGTCAAGCCAAATGAAACCAAGACACATTTTATTTTATGTGAATCTGTTTTTATGTAGCTATAGTAAGATAGAACTACAAGGTTGAAAAACTCACCATTTTGCCCAACATTACTTGAAATCTTACAGCTGCTTGCTCACTTTGATTCTAGCTGTCTTCACTGAAGGTCCTTGGATTCCTGTTCAGAGCCTTAGCAATAAACATGGCAAAGTCAGACCAGTCTCTGAAGTCAACCCAACGAAGAAAGTTATAGTTTCCTAACTTGTTAAGAGCAAAGTAGCGCATACTATGATTTTCCACAGACCTCCCTTTAGATTGTCTCAAAAATATTAGGAAGGACTTCGTGGTACAGGCTGGCATCCATAAGGGGAGAGCTGAATGTGATCAACTGAGCCCGACTGCGGCCCCTAATACCCAGCAAAGGTGATGGCTTTGTACATTTATTTGAGCAAGGTGGTGGGGGGGATGGTGGAGTGTATCTTTAAAACACAGGATATCATTGCTGGCCACGTTGACAGTCAGAAATATGAGCTATTTCTGCAGGCTTGCGCTGGTTGGTTCAGTAGATATCTTGTCTTGCTGTCTTCTTTATGTGATTTTGACATAATGATAGAGAAAACACCTTATTAAGTTCTCCAGTGGACCAAGAAGAAGATGTTAACATTTTAAAACACAAAATACTGCACTTGAGGAACATAAAATGAAATGGGCAGCTGAGGTAATTACAGCACATTCTCAATTTGCTGGCGTTTAACCACTTAGAGCTCTTTATTAACTGATTTGTATGTATGTGTGACCATGGGCACTCTTGTCAGGAAGAGGAGAAAGAAGTGACTGATAATTAACGTACTTGTCTCTGGACTGTAATTTTTCTTTTACTAATAAGACAAAGCTAAGATACAGTCTCAACTTAGCTCTCTAGAGGATGGATGGAAGTTAGTCTATTTATTTAACTGAATTACTCATGTTTACAATTTCATGGCTGAGGCCAGAAAAATGTAGGCTGAATATTGCTGCATTAATCATACTGTTAACTTAACATTTCAGTTCTATAGTCACTCTCTTTTTATATATATTTTCACTATATATCTATATATTCTTTCTATATCCATATCTATCTATCTATCTATCTATCTATCTATCTATCTATCATCATCTATCTACTATTATCTATCTATCTATTTATCTATCTATCTATCTACTATCTATTATCTATCTATAGAGAAACATTAACCCAGTCAAATTCATTATATCATCTACGGTCTGTTTTTAGGAACCGCAGAGGGAATTTAGGACTCCAATAATTCTTTAGTGTCTTTGGCTTGTGGGACAGCTATCTTAAACCTCCATATGTATGTGTGTATACACATAAATACACACAGCTCCTAGTTTTCAGGAGAGAAACATAAATAAGGGCACACAGAGTGCCTTTCTTTGGCTGTACACTCTAGCTGCAGTGAACTCTCTTTGACTCAAGATGAAACACTTCATTATCCAAGTCGAATGATCATCTAGAAAAAGTCGGCTGTGTTTAAACTATGCTTAACTGTATTTAAAATAAAATACAACATATTTACATTTTCTCCCCTAGTTTATTATAAAGTTTACACTTTAAAAATTTTTAAATAGAAAACGTTCTCCAGAACTGGGATTTGTATGTGTTCTTTTGACTTAGCTGCGAGAATCAATCAGATCATGTTAAGGTGCACAATAAGGCTCTTTTCGAAGCCTATTATTAAATATACATAAGAATAGACGTTTTTGTGTGTTCAGAAATAAAGAGAAAGAAAGTGTTCTCTGTTTTTGAAGATTGAAATCCTTCAAAGCTTTTTCCGATTTCGAGAAAACAAAAGGCTATTGTAAACCGGAGCTTTGAAAAGGCGAAGACAGCCGCAAAGTAATTAATTGCTCATTCATGAGAAAAAAAAAAAGTACGAATGGAAGGCAAAAGTTAACCCCTCAACATAAAGTGTGCAGCTACCCAAACAGCCGAACGCCTCTGTTGTGAAACAGGATGGGCAGGCCTCTTTGTGCTGCCATTGGTTTTGTTTTGAGGATTGGTGGCGGGGGCTGACGACAAAAGACTCATAGCTTGGGAAGATGGACCTGTTTCCTCTCAGGGGAAGGGCTTGCTGCTTGCAGTGCTTCATTCTGAAAGCTAAGGTAAAGGCTCTCCTATACCTAGGCCCCAACACTTTCAATGCATTATACACATGCCATTTTTTTTTTATGAGGTTGCCTAATTAAGACACAAACACACACATACGCACACATACAAGGAAAAGTGATTATTCAGCTTCCAGGGGGCTGTGAACAAGTGCTAGAAATTGAAGACTATGTAGGATTTTTTTCTCTAAAACACTCAAATTAAGTGATCAATCCTATTTAGAAAGGTTTTTCAATATATTTCATGCCCCAGGGAATCTTGCTCCAACCAAGAGCTGTGGCTGGTAGCTACTATGTCTACATTTGCAACAGCTTGAGCTATGCCATCTCACAGGGCTTAGGGAAATTGCTGCCAGCATAAAGCAAATAATTCCCTCCCTCTGGCCCTCAGGAATCACAGGAAACTGTAATTTCTCATTATCAAACCTTCTGCTCCATGTGTCCTGCTGTACTTCCGAACCACGAGTGTTGTTCACAATCACCTCCCTGTCATAAGCACAGGTGTGTATGTATTTTGATGTGGCAAAATCACACCCAGCCCTCCCCAGTATAACGTCTTTCTGAGGTGATGCGAGGAATCCGAAGCAAAGTGAAAGGTGGCTGAAGAGTACTCATTGTTTTAGTATTAAAATCCTGACTGACTCGACTTACGAAGGAGTCATACACTTAAGTTAGTTGGAAGATGAAGTTGTTTATTTGCGTTTCATGCAAAATATTCATTTACTTTATCTCAGAGGGCCCAAGACATTGCTTTCAAATTTCATTTCTGGGATAATTTAAATGGAGAACACTTTCTTGATTTATTTAATCTCTTAAAATAACAATAGCAATGAAACAGACAACAATTTGATATAAATGATAGTAATAATAATATTAATAATGATAATAGGTAAATTAGTTCCTATATGTGAATATTTTGTTCCACAATGATTTTATTTGTAAATTCATCCTAAAAACTTAGAAACCATTTTCTTTGATCACAGATGATAAATGGTTATTTAGCTTAGTTTCTTGGATAGTATGCAAACTTTATTTATTATCTATCTATTTAATCTATCTATCTATCTATCTTATTTTTTTTTAAAATTGGAAATACCCTCTTCTCACAGTATATATACCCTGACCACAGTTTCCCTTCCCTCTATCCAACCCCCTTTCCCCAGATCTACTTCCTCTCTGTTTCCTTATAGAGAAGAACAGGACTCCAAGAGACAACAACCAAATCCAACCAAATCAAATACAATAAGACAAGGCAAAAGGCCTAATGGGGGTGGGTGAAGAGAGACTCAGAGCCAGACTTTATGTGGAAAGAGAGAGGGGAGAGAGAGAGAGAGAGAGAGAGAGAGAGAGAGAGAGTCAAAGAGAGACAGAGAAAGAGAGACAGAGACAGAGACAAAGACAGACTAAATTGGAGGTCTCCCTTTGGTCCCTCTCCTTGGAGCAAACTACATTTAAAATAGAGACAGTAATCATTGGTTTAAATATATCTTTGTTTTAGTATTTTATTTATGTTTACGGGTATTTTGCTTGAATGTATGTCAGTGTCCACTGTATGTGCAGAAGGAGGCACTGGGCTCTCTGGAACTGGAGTCACCGATGGTTTTGAACCACCATGTGGGTGCTCAAACCTAGGTCCTCTGGAAGAGCAGTTAGTTTTCTTAACTGCGGAGCCATTTCTCTAGTCCCATAAATAATACAGTTTTTATTGGACAATGCGTTCTGAATTTTACAGAACGCCGGGGCAGCCTTGCCCCACTCTGCAGCCAGAGCAGGAACGTGATCCCCTTACATGTGGGCAGTGGGATGTGGAGTACTGCAGCTGAGGCATTGGTGGTAGCTTTTATGGTGGTAAGATGGTTTCAGGAGAACTAGGAGTTGAGTGAAGAAGTCCGAGGAGTTGCCTAAGGAGGTAGAGAGATGACTTGAACTGAAAAGGGATAAAACCTTTGGGTAGGGAAAAAGAATTGCCGCGGGCCAGATGACCTCATCTCGGCTACTGTGCTGTAAGATAAGGAGGGTGAGCGGTAGAGATTTGCTCCTACTGCAAGAAAAAGCTCTTCTTTGTAATGGCAAGAGCAGAGAAGTACTTGTATTGGTCTCGATGGGGAGCGGCTTGTATAGACGAGACACTGGGAAGTTGAAGCTTGTCTATGATGATTCCCTCCTATTTTCAATCTTTTGAAGTCTGGCTATAAATCATTAGCTGCCGCGGCCCTCTCGACCAGCAAGAAAGGACACGACCACGGGTCTTCCTTAAGCAGTTTATTCAGGACCTTTTTTTGCATGCTTACTTCTTCTAACTGGCTAGCTTCTTGATGTTACATGCTAGCTCTCCTCCTCTACTTCTCCTCCTTCTCTGGTGGTCCCTCTGGGATATGCCCACGGACCTAAATACCTTGTGCCCGCCAACCCCTGCAGGCCACGTGGGAACAGCAGATAGGTCACACAATGCGGAAGCAGCCAGAGACAGCAAGCGTAGCCAATTCGGGACTTGATTATCTCAAGAGAGCACTCACTTTCGGGATAGCGGAAGGCGGGAACCAGCGCCATCTCAAGGCGTGGCACACCGCAGCTCTCCACGATTAGCAATGTCTAATAGAAGAATTCTTGTTTAAAAGATCATGCAAACATTTGTTCATTCAGTCAACAGTCACTGAGGGCCATAATTGTGTTCTTCAAGGCCTTTGAAAATTAGTTGGAGAAAAATCAATGCAGTGGGAACTTTAAATGACAAAGTTTATTCTAGTGGTTATGTTTGTTGATGTCTGGAGTATTTCTATGCTGTATTGGGGCTTTCATAATTGAAAAAGTATAGGTAAAGTGTGTTAAGCCTTTAGAAGACAGAGGTTACGTCCAGAGGGAAGTTGGAAAGACATTGTGGAGGTAATCGTGTTTGAACCAGGTTTTGGAGGATGAATGGGCATACTGTTATATAATAGGGTACTCCAGGAAGGATGAGATTATGGTCAGCTAGGAATGTAGCCTCAATAGATCTTGGCAACCGGTTGGATACAGAGAATAAGGAAGTATTGCTTTTTTTTATTTAGAGTATTTGTTATGACACTGCGGTCATTGTGGATCAGGGAACAGAGGAGAGCGTTAGGGTAATTAGTTTAAGCCACACTGATTCTGTTCACCTTCTTGGTCTGCTTAGATGGGCAGGCGCAGCCAGCAATGGGAAATGAAGGTAGATAATGTGAGGAGGTTCTCGAGCCAACGGTTTCTAGGTCTCCAGGAAGGCTAGACAGGATTAACACAGGCTCCTGAGAGGAAGTGGCACAGCGACACATTTTTGGGAGTGGAAGTGTCTCATAGAGGGAGCAGAGGGGAGGCTAAGGGTATTTAAAGGGGCATATAGCAAGGACTCACAGGGGAAAGGTATCATTCCATTGGAAAAGAACTATTGGAGCTTGATGAGGTAATTGATACACGCACGCGCACTCTCTCTCTCTCTCTCTCTCTCTCTCTCTCTCTCTCTCACACACACACACACATACATTCTCTGTGTCTCTGTCTCACACATAATCTCTTTCTCTTTCTCTTTCTCTTTCTCTTTTTCTTTCTTTCCCTCTCCCTCTCCTCTCCCTCCCTCCCTCCCTTCTCCCCTCCCTCCCTCCCTCCCTCCCTCCCTCTCTTTTTCTTCCCCTTTCTTTGAGAATTTAATTTAAAGTGTTTTGACTAGATTCACCCTTTCTCAGTTCTTCCCAGATCCACTCTCTGTCGTTCCCTTCCCATCCGCCTTTGTGTCCCTCCCTCAACTAAGGCCAATTTGTGCCACTCAAATATTCTTGGATGTGTGGTTAACTTATCAAAGGCTACGTGCTTATAGAGAACTTATCTTTCCTCTCCAAGCAGCTAAGAATTGGCACTAGTTACTTGGCTAGGGGTGGAACTTCACGCCCAGATTCCTTCTCCATGGTGAGTTTGGTGTGGGCCCACACAGGCCTTGCGCACGCTGTCACCACCGCTGCAAGTTTATATGAGCAGCTGCTGCTCTG
>JADRCC010531972.1:0-12477 GCA_019843855.1 Hylomyscus alleni
TGGTGATGAACCTAGAAACTCACATCTGTTCACTGTTCAGAATATAAGAGAACATGGAATTGTCACCTCTAAATAAGTCAGCTAGCTATATGACACCAATCCCCTTCCCAGGTCTCAGAGATCACAGAAGAACATGAGGTGGAATATTGTAACAGTCAGTGATGGGAGATGTCAAAACCTGCATGAGGTGTAGCTTCTCAACTCCCAGGATGGATGAAGGAATATCCCATTAACCCCCTCCCCCTTCTTACAGTCACTATTATAAATTGATAGCTTCTGGATAAAGGAGCATCAGTTTCCTTCAGGAATAAGTCCCTCAGAGGCTACATATACTCCAGTAGATTGTATATCCCTATGCACATCCAGGCAGCACTAAATGAATTATAAAACACCGTGCATAGTAAACATATTTGAGAAAGAAAATTATTAGAAAAGACAGAGGAAGAATTGGAGGAAAGGGAATGTGAGTTGATATGACCAAAACACTTTATATGAATATATGAAATCATCAAAAATATAAAATGATATATTAATCAGCATATATTCATTGATTGCTTTATAGAAAATTCTTTCTGTGATAGAATTGGGGGAAACATAAAATTGACTAAATGTAAAACTAAAACAATAGTCACCAAAGCAAAATACAGTAGGTGGGAAGTTTATGAGGAGAACAGAAACAGCAGCATAGGATTTATGTTGGATTTCCTTTGAGGTTATAATGATTTCACAGATATAAAACCTTACTAAGAAAGTGAAGTTTTTAATACGTATTTTGGGAAACTTCGTTTTCAACATAACTCAACTGAAAGACAGATACCCAGAGAATTGTTAAAATATACTTCTGTATAGGTGTTTACAGAGCTAGTTGTGTGCTAAATGTGTAGAAAAGTCCCATTGTACCTATAATATGTAGCATTGTCCAATAGGCTGTAGACTCTAGATGTCAACCTAAGGCCTATAGCCATACACACATCTATAACATGTCTAAATGCACATGTTATGTTCCTCCCATGGAAACATAATGCATACTTCAAAGCCATTAAAAATAAACAAAGAGAAAAATCCTTCTTCTTCCAGATACCTCTTTCAGAACACTCTTTCAGATAATATCATGATCCTCATTTGCACCCATGTATTAAAGGTGTAGCTTGGAAATGAACATTGGCCCACAGAAAATGATGGACTTGTTATGGGTGTCTCATAACCAATCATGATGTAGTTAACTATGCCAGTGGTTACAGGGAGGTAATTATTCTTTTGCATGTATGGATACTTTCATAATAGAACTTAATGCCAATTGCTATATATTTTTTATGTTATTAAAATTTTACTAAACTTCTTAAATATGCAATCTATTCCTGAACAACCATCTGCTTAATAGTGATCAGAATTTGGAATTTATGTGTTACAAATATGATATGGTTCTCCTTGATGTCACTAAATAGATAAATCTAACCTAATTATTATCAGTTCTATTAATTCATTATGAAGATAGTTCAATTTACTCTGTAACAAAACGTTTTTATTTTCAGGAAAACAATATTGATGATAGCTTCAGTTGGTATAAATGTTGGAAGTAGATTTTATTGTTCATGTTATGAATAATTTCTATCAACAAAAAGGTTTTGTAGGACAGTGGAGTAATTTCTATTTGTCTCTGCTTAGTTAATAACCAATGTCAGACAATTGTTTTTTTTTTTTCCTTATCACCATGCACCCAATATTCCTTTTTCAGGTTTGTTTTGATTCTAGTAGCATTGTTTTCAATGCCTTGTTTCTATTGATATTTTCATTATTGTCATTACTGTTTGCTAAATTTTAGGGCAGATACTCTGTTTATTATCTGGTCAGAACCCACCTCCACGTTATCACATGGTCATCTTTGCAAGTGTCACTTTCCATCAATATGACTCAGTTCGCATTTTATAAACTTGGAGACTAGCATCACTCTCCTTATCACCTTTCAATATGACTGCTAATATATAATCTCATGCATCTTAATTAAAATTGAACCAATAGTTTCCAATTGCAAGATATTTTATTATTCTAATAGCAGATATTTCAACTGAATTACATTTTCTTTCTCACTAGAGCAATAAGAGTTCTCTTTTGTTTCATATGCAGTTTACCTCTACATATTCTGTATCACAAATAAATATTATCAAATGTAATCAGTCTGAATTGCTGAAGTGTTAGCAGTTTCAAAGAACCATCAATATTGAAGTGATGTACTGTGGATGCTTATTCCTGTCAGGTATTAATTTTTAACAGATGGTTCCAGAGCTTCTGAGTTAATAATCCTTTCCTTAATATATGCTTTTTAGTATAAAACTTAAAGTGCATTAGTTAATAAAGAGAACATTGCACAACTGTGGAGTATTCATTAGCTCCAATCATTATCTAACTTTAATGTATTTGGTTTACTATATAAACACAAACACATGTTAAATATTTTACACTATCACTGTACCTACAACACATAATTATAATGCAAGAATAGAAGATTCCTGCTGAACACTACTGGATTCCTACTGGACTGCTGATATAATCACCCCAGCACAAAGTGACCTCATGAAGGTGGTGAGGAAAAAGTAGAGTAACTTAAAAGTGTTCAGAGTACTTTTTCAGTGTGTACTATCTCTCCCTCCCTCCCTCCCTCCCTCCCTCTCCCTCCCTCCCTCCCTCCCTCCCTCCCTCCCTCCCTCCCTCCCTCTCTTTCTCTCTCTCTCTCTCTCTCTCTCTCTCTCTCACTATTAGTTATGTTTATAGAGTGTGAGAAGGATGGAGAGATACAAAGGACTTTAAGGGAGTAGCAATCCATCAAATCTGGGTAGACAAAGTGAAGCAGTCTAGAGCTGAGGCTAAGCATCAGAAGCTTTGCTATAGAAAAGCGATTTGAGAGTTCCAGAAAAAAGTCTTACAGAAAATGTTGAATAGCTTTTTGTATACAACGGTGTTTGAAAATTGGTTGAGAGAAGACATTTGAGAGTAGTCATATCTTTGATTATGTTGCGAAGAAATGAAAGTAGAAAAGAAAATATGCAAGAAATGAGACATTAACACTCCTACATTAAGAATAGAGACGGTGGGGATGAGTTCAGAGAACACCTGAATGCAGTAGCATGTAATTTACAGAAAACACCACATACACATGTTGTCTTGAAATGAGAAAAAAACAATTAATAGTGAGTTGTTAATTTTTCTCTCTACTTCTGTTGACAAATACAGTACAATGAATTGTAAAGATTGGCTATAAGTTAATCATAAGAGAGGCAATCTGAGACTTTGACAAATCATGTGAATTAATTGGAGAGCCTTAGGTTAGTGGGCTTCAAAGAGAATGAAAAAATAATTGGAAACATGGGTTTAGGTAGCTGTTATTGAGATGGAATGTCATTTTTCATTCCTCTGAAATTTGTCATCTGTTTATAATTTGTCATTTATCTATGCCTGCTTCTTGTGTTATTGCAGTGAGATAATTAAATGCCTATTCTCAGTTCTCTTTGAGAATATAAACAATCATAAATTAAACTGTAGTTAAAAAACTTGTAGTGTTAAAAGCAATTCAGTATTTCAGTAAATACTTTTCTGAAAGTATTATTTCTTTTCCATATTTCTTTGTCTTTGGTTTCAAAATGTGTCATTGGAGAATAACTTAAAAGGTCAAAATTTGCACATGTTGTGACTTCCAGGTGATGTAAACCAAAAAGGTTTTAAATAGTTGCCAGGAATATACTGAAGATTTCTGTTAAAAGATCAAAGTATGCCATTAGAAACTGATAGACACCACTATGGCTAAAATCCAAAGAATGGTATCTTGAACATACACACAAAAAGATGTTGAAAGAGAATAGTGTAGCAGTGCAAACTCTCTTATCTTCCACGTTCTTTTATTACACCACAGCTTTATGTAGTAGCTGTTATTTTTTTCTTTTAATTTACTTTGCATCATGATCATGGTTTGCCTTCCCTGCTCATTTCCCAGTTTCTGTCCCCCATATGCCCCCATTCACTACTCCTCCTTTTTTCTTCAAAGGGCCAAACATCAATGGATATTAATCAGCCAGGACATATCCAATTGCAGTATGCCTAGGCACTTCCTCTTCTATTACAGCTAGATGAGGCAACCAAAAAGCAGAAAAAGTATCCAAAGCCAGGCAAAAGAGTAAGAGACAGCTCTTTCTCCCATTGTTAGGAGTCTGACAGAAAAATCAAGCTACACTACTACATTTATTCAGAAGGCCTATGTCAGTCCCATGCAGACCTCCTGATTGGCCTTTCAGTCTCTGTGAGTTCCTAAGGTTCTTACAATGAGGAAACCATCTATTGTATCAGATTTCAAATTTATATTTACTAACTCCTAAATTGTGTACCTCTCTATCAAAACTGTTTTCTCCAACTTTCCAAGATGTCTGTCATTGTTAATGACACTTGTAATTTATCAACTTATTAATTATATTGAATTACAGTTATAATTTGGTTGATAAATTGAAAATTACAATTTAATTTGCTTTAAATTTATAGTGATTGAAACATGACCAATATTTCAGGTTTTATTGAAAACAACCCAGAGGCTGTTTCAGCTTTTGTCCAGGTTTCATAGGTAAGAATCATTCCTAATATAACTCTATTCAGTCAACTTTTCTCTAAATTATAATATATACAAACATTTGTTTTTCCTCATTTCTGACTCAGGAAACAAATACTTTTGGGTATCTTACAATAACATTATATACTAGGCATTCTCCTCTTTCAGGGATGTTATTTGAAAATGTGTGAAAACCATGAGAATGCAAATACAAATGAGGGATTATTATTTTTTGACTTAAAGATTCTAAGGAGTTTATGATACACTCTTTCCCTTTACTATGCATTCTCACAGTAACTGCTATTACAGTTTGTATTGCTGTTCATATATGCAAACCCAAACACAAAAGAATCTTGTTTTCATCTTAGAGTTGTGAACTTGTTCACTACTCTCATCATTAGCACTTAAAAGAACATAGTAGAATAAAGGCTCAATCAATAACCAAATGAGTAACTGAATATTGAATGAAGTATACAAACCTTTTGAAAAGAGATGAGCTTGTCTGCTATCTGAATGCCAAGCTCTCTCATATGTCTCTCAGTTGAAATACTTGTTATGAACTCAGACAAGTGATTAAAAAAATTTAGATTATTAGTTCATTTACTTCTACTCTGTGACAGTCAGATAAAATATATTTGTGTGAATATTTCCTACATGTGCTGGATACTGATGGCCAGCTGTGTACCCTCACTCAATTACTCTGTTCTCTTTTTAAAAATGCACCCTGTGTTCAATACTTGCACCCTCCTGGGGTTTTGAGAATTCCTTTCTCTGTCCAGTTATAATTTTATTTTCTACTGCTTCTAATCAGAACAACTATTTATATTCCTTTTTTCCTCAAACCACCTTTTTTTTTTTACCATATGTACTCACAGAAAAACAAGCCATACTTCTGAAATATTAAAATAGCCCCAAAAAATAGTTTCATGAAGTTTTCATGCTGGTATATAAATTATGAGTATTTTGCACATGCTATGTAATGGTATTTTTTCCTATTGCTTTGTGGTATAAAATTCTCACCATGTTATATGCATGATATACATTTAAAGGGCATCGTAAATTGAGTAAGAGAAGAATAGCAGTGAATGTGGGCTCCATCATTACTTTTCCATTATTTTCTTCAGGAATCTAAATGGAATATATCTATATGAACTAAGAACTTTCACTGATTGCAATACTAGTTTTGAGGCTAAAACCTGTTAAAGGTATATGATTTTAGTATCACAAAGGCAGATCAATTCTTATGACAACTGTCAATAACTATAATATGCAAATTATTTTCATCATGCTTGGTTTTGTTAGCTCTGTTTAAAATGATCACATAAGCACGGCACTAGGTTAATATCTATTGCATCCTGATGAAGCAAGAATATTACAATAGCTAGTTTAGTTATTTTGTTCATTTGTATGCAAAATATGTTGTCATTTGTTAAACATCTACCAACATTGTAGAAACATCCACCAACATTGTAGAAATCATTTTTTGTACTAAAGTAATGAAAACACTTAATGATTCTCATCCTCTTTCCTGCCATGTCTCTTTTTCTTCCTATGTTTTCTTAATGGGAAATAACATATTGAAGCATCAAACCTGGAGCTACAGATAGGACTTGCCTAAATGAAATAATAATGACCTAATCTTTCAATAACTTTGTTTTCATGCAATAATATTCACACAGGAACTCTGAAAACTTTTTCACATTGATCTACTGTTAACCAGTCAGTAAACATTGCCATCAAGTATATTTTACATGTACACAATTCTTTACTATGAATATTATTATTTATTTTATTTATAATCTCAGTGATAGGTACAATACCAAATAGCTACTTCAATCATTTTAGGTCCAATTCATTGGCTAAAAATAATTATTTATTACTTCTTATAACAGAAAAGAAGTTTTTGTAGAAATAATTTGTAATATTTTTATGATTTTAGCATAATACCTATTCTATGAGATATGAACTAGAAAAGAAAATCGACTTATTTTTCTCAAATAAGTTATGTTTATCTTCATTACTTAATGCTTCTGTACTTTTCATCAACCTAGAGAGTACCCAACATTATTTTATGAGAAACCAAATAATTAACAGATATGAAATGAAAAACAACTTGATGGATTGATGCCAAATCTAAGATAATATGATGGGAATTAGAGAGAATAAGAGCCAGTGCCAACCTCCTGTTCTGTTTAATAGAATCTAAACTGCATAATTTCTCAATAAGTCAATAAAGACTGTGTATCCCTGGGACTTGCTGTTGCTATTTTAAAATTTTAAAAGCCTCTTTGTAAATGAGTAGGAAAAATGGAATCAGGCAAGCTATACACATATATGAAAATGCTACTATGAGGTGAATTGGAAGACTAGCTGAAATATCCAACAAAAGGGAGATTGAACCTATAGAGACCATATCAAATAGATAGGCATGATCCCCAGTTGAGGGATGGGGCCACCCTCCCACCTCAAAATAATTAATCCAAAATTCCTCCTGTCAAAAGGAAATGTGAGGACAAAGAGTGGAACAGAAACAGAAGGAAAGGCTATCCAGACACTGTCCCACCTAGGGATCCATCCTATCATCTGACACCAAACCCAGACACTATTGCTGATGCCAAAAGTACTTACTGACAGGATCCTAGTATAGCTGTCCCCAGAGAGGCTCTACCAGAGGTCAATTAATACAGATGTGGATGTACACAGCCAAACTTTGGACTGAGCATGGAGACCCCAATGAAGAAGATAGGGCAAGGACTGGAGGAGCTGAAGGGATTTGCAACCTCATAGGAAGAACAACATCAATCAAACAGATCCCCCAAAGCTCCCAAGGACTAAACCACCAACCACAGAGTACAAAAGGGGTACACATGGCTCCAGCTAGACATGCAGAAAAGGATTGCCTTATTTGGCATAACTGGGAGTGGAACCCCTTGGTCCTGTGGAGTCTTGATGACCCAGGATAGGGGAACGCTAGGCCACTGAGGCAGGAGTAGGTTGGGGGATCACTCTCATAGAGGAAGGGGGGGAGGAGATAGGGTGCTTATGGAGGGGACACTAGGAAGAAGAATAACATTTGAAATGTAAATAAATAAAATAACCAACAAAAATACTGTAATGAGTCAAGTGCATATTCAAATATTAATTAATATTCAATAAAATGCAATATAATTAATATTTATAATTAATTAAATTTATAATTAATTTAATTTATAATTAAAAAGAAAAATACATTACTGACAGACTGAAAGATCAATTCTGTAAGGTTAAGACATTTTATTTTCATTACAAATTTTTATTACTCAAATTTATTTATTTCTGTTCACATGGATATTCACTAAACTCCATAGGTATCACTAAAAGAAAACCCAAGAACTTCTAGTTTATAATAGGAAAGTCGAACCATATTGTCTGTATTTACAGACACTAATACTTTATAAGAACACTAATACTTTAAGATAGGAAAGAATTTGGGCAACATGATATTAACCTGGAATGTTTAAAAGAAACGACTATGTGCAAGATAAAAGAAACAAAGGCCACATGTGTACACATATGTACAAAATTACGGCTAATGTCCCAAGTATGTTTAACTTTAAACAGTCTCACATTTATTTAATAATCAGTGAATCAATCCAATGCTGCTATGAATACCTTTATTAGATGATTTTCTATTTTTGTTTGTTTGTTTTGTTTATTTTATTGTTTAATCCTTTTTTACAGTTTAGACGTTATCCCTCTCCCAGTTCGCCCTCCACAACCCTCACTTCTTTGACCCCACCCCGAGGCTCCAAGAGGATGGCCCCACTCCACCCCCACCACACCAGACCTCCCCATTCCTTGGAGCCCTATATCTCTCAAGGGTTAGGTGCATCTTCTATGACTGAGTCCAGACCCAGAAGTCCTCTGCTGTATATGTGTTGGGGGCCTCATATCAGCTGGTGTATGCTACATGGTTAGTGGCTCAGTGGAACAATTTTAGAATGACATAGTATTTAGAACCTGTTTGACTGATGTTTTTTGATGGGTATTTGTGTGGGTTTATGTTACAAATACTTCACAGTCATTGTAACAGGCAATGCATTTGTACATACAAAATTAAGATTTGAAACATTCCTTATTAGAAATTATATTATAATTTATTTTACATGAAACATCATACAAAAAAAGTACAGCATGTAAACTGCTACTATGAAATCAAATTTTTGTACATAATACTATATATTATTTATTAACCATATATAAATGACACACACACATATACACAACATATATCTTACTAAATTTTCCAGCATTGTATATATTCTGTAACAAATAACTCTAGGTCTTATGCCTGCCTTACAGTGGGAATTTCAGGGGCTTCTTTTAAAATCTTATACAATTGTTATAGAGATTTGTGAGTTCCATTTTCCTGGTATTTGTTGTTATTTGTTTTCTGATACAGGATCTTTCTATTTAGGCCTGGTTGGGTTGTAATTTAGGTCAGTGTTTCTTTAGAGCAGTGAAAGCCATGGCTAAGAGAACAGTCAACTAAACAAACCAAGCTTTGTCTCCTGTGGCACCACCACCTTCCCTGTCATTTGTACTACCAAGGACCAGAGAAGGAGAAGCATGGGGGACTGGGGCCCTGACAGGCAGCCGACTCCACCATAACTGCTAATTTGAACAATGACTTTGCAATGTGGACTGGGCACCTACTAATTCAGGATTTTAATCTTATCATCTTGAAAATGAAGACAATATTTACTCTAAAATGCAAGTATCAAGTAGGGTGATTTCTATTAATTATGCCAAGTCTCCCACCAATTGCAACAAGCATTTCAGCAGTGAATTGACAACAGGTGAAAATAGAAAATCAGGCATCATCAAGCAGTGTTTTATGGGAGTTTGAAAATGTAGAGGCTAAAACAAATCTAAAACTTTTGTTTTTAGCAGAATATAGTAACACTTGTAATCCCTTAATTTGTAAGGCTGAGATGAGAAGATAATTGAGTTCAAGATCAACCAGGGTAATGTAGTGAAATATAATAAAATAAAATGAAACTGAAAATGGTCAAAAAATAAATTAAAATTTCTAAGAAATTATTTCCAGAAAATAAAGAATTAAAATGATGAAAATACATAAAATCAGGTATTAGGAAACATTAACATTATATTTTTGAAAAGGTAACATATACACCAAATGTGTAGTACACTATGAACTTTTAACTATTTGTATTGCTCACAGTGGTTTTCAACCTTCCAAACGTAGCAGTCCTTTAAATACAGTTTCTCATGCTATGGTGACCCCAATCATTATTTTCATTGCTACTTCATTAGTATAGTTTTAACTACTGTTAAAAATCATAGTGGAAATAACTCATAAGTAGGATATCTGTTATGTGACTCCTGTGACAGGGTCATTTGACTTCCAAGGGGGCCTAGACACAGAACTGGGTTGGGACAATTTAAAGAACAGAACAAGCATGTGTTCTTAAACAAAAATCAAACAAAATGGCAACAAAACTAGCTCATCCAGTAATTTCAGCTGAGAAATCTTAAATATGCAGTTCAATATTGTGAGAAAAGTGAGAACCAAAGTCTGGACTCAGCTATGCAGCCAATTTTTCATTATTCCTCTTAGCTAATGTGTTGTTGCAGTCAAGAATTCAATTGATCAGAAAAAGTCTGACCTCATGAGGGAGAATAATCTGGTATACTCTATCATAATTCATAGTATTACAGACACACTGGAGAGAAGTCCAAGCATCCCGAAAATTGCACAGGAAAATTAACACATAATATTGTGCAGTAAATCTCACAGTTAAGTTAATGGATGAAGTTGGACAGATTATTGAATTGCACACTCACTTATTTCCTATCCAGAGCCAACAGAGGAAGTAATATACCTGCAATGTCTTTGCATTTTGTATAATGAGACTTTTCTTATAATTTAGGTTTTGACTATTATTCACAATTGATGTTAATAATCTATAGTTATTTTTAAATTTGTATATTCTGTATGATGAATAACAATCATATACAGAATCTTAGAAAAGCTCAAGTTGTTGGGATATAGCAGTTATACGAAAGAGGACTTTTAATGCAGCAATATGGCTGCTCTGGCAAGGGATCACATCCAAAGACCTTCAAAGTCTGTGTGATCTGGTTGGAATGGCATAACATGCCTTTAACCCCATTGGCTGGAATACAGACCTGCCCTTAGTATCAATCTTTAATCTCGAACAATAAGCGAAATTTAGTTTGTAGAAGGGAGCAGCAGTGTTTGTGAATGTTATCTAATTGAGGGGCAGACAAAGTAACAAATCAGAAAAGATTTGACAGAGTGAGTCAGAGATAGGATACACCCAACTCTCATGAGAAGAGAGGGGAAAGTGAGGTGAGTGCAGAAGAGGAAGAGAGAATGAATGAAATGAGAGCCAGAGCAGTGAGTGCAGGGCAGTGGAGTTGAGGTCCTTCTTCAGTTCATGCAACTCAGTAGGTCAGCAGAATCAGCTGAAGTCAGATTAAGCCACACTCGAAGGAGCCAGTTTAGAACAAATTGCCAGAGTTAATTTGTGGCCAAGAAGAGAAATTCACTGAGAAGCTAAGAGAAGCCAGATTGAGTAGGTCAGCTTAGAGAGGAGTTACAGCCAGAACAAATAAGTTGAATCAGCCAGCTAGTGTTCAGGAAACAAAAAATACAAAGGGTGAATTTATTAAGCAATAAGCCTCTGAGGTGACAATTATGTCAGACATATAAAAGATACTGTACAGTGATATAAAGTATTTTCCCATTTTTTATGCTAGGATTTTGTCATACTGATAGACTCCTTTGCCTTATAGAAGCTTTTCAATTTCATGAAGAATCATTTATTTACTATCAATCTAGTGGCTACGCTATCAGTGTTCGGTTTATAAAGTTGTCTCCTTGTCAATGACTTCAAGTCTGCTTCACATTTTCTCTTCTATTAGGTTCAGTGGATTTATGTTGAGGTCTTTTTTTTTTTTTTTTTTTTTTTTTTTTTGAGACAGAGTTTCGCTATATAGCCCCTGATTGTTATGTTGAGGTCTTTAATCCACTTGAATTTACCTTTTGTGCAGAATGATAAATATGAGCTTAGTTGGATTCCTTTCCATCTCAGAATCCATTCAGACCAACATTATATGTTGGAGATGGCTTCTTTTTTGACATTGCAAATTTCTGGCTTCTTTATCAAGAATCAGGTTGCTATAGGTTTGTGGATTTATGTCTGCTCCTATTCAATTCCTTTGATCAACCTCTCTACTTTTATGCCAACACCATGTGGTTTCTATTACTATAGATCTTTCATAGAGCTTGAAATCAGAAATGGTGATATTTCCAGAAGTTCTTTTATATAACAGGATTTGTTTAGCTACCCTGGAAGTTTTTTTCTTCTTTTTCTTTTTTCTTTTTCATGTGAAGTTGAGCATTGTTCTTTCAAAGTCTGTAGGTTTATTGCCTCTTGATATGTCCTCTTTGGGTACTAATCCCTTGGAGGTCCACCCTTCTTAGCAGAGAGATAGAAGAAGATTAGATCAGAGGGAGAGAGTAGACTACAGTGGGAAAGGAGGGGAAATTTCACTATTCTGTAACATATAATAATAATAATAATAATAATAATAATAATAATAATAATAATAATAAATAATAATAATAAATTTTAATTTTAAAAATTATGTTTGAATTTCATAGAGACTGCATTGAATCTGTAGGTTACATTCTTAAAGGTGACTATTTTTTATTATACTAGTCAGACTGATCCATGAGCATGTGAAATCTTTCTATCTTCTGATATTCTTTTCAGTTTCTCTCTTCACAGACTTGAAGTTATTGTTATAAAAGTCTTTCATTTGTCTGGTAAGAGTTATCACAAGTTATTTTATATTAT